>VKOC01004815.1:0-32738 GCA_009364415.1 Spea multiplicata
TACTATACATGTACTATACACATACTATACACATACTATACACATACTATACACATCCAATACACATCCTATACACATCCTATAAACATACTATACATGTACTATACACATACTATACAATACATATTACAACATACCAACCAAACCATACATATTACTATACACATACCTATACAGTGAACTAACACATACTATACACATTACTATTACAGTTACTATTAGTTACACGTACCTATATACATTACATACACAACCATACACCAATACTCATACACATACTAATTACACATATCTATACACGATATTATACAGCATACTATACACGACCTATACAAATCATACTATACACGTACTATACACGTACTATACACATACTATACACATACAATAAACATCCTATACACATGCTATACACATACTGTTCACATACTATATACATACTATACACATATTATACACATACTATACACATACCATACACATACCATACACATACTGTATACATACTATACACATACCATACACATACTATACACATACTATACACATGCTTCTGATGAATTACAAAGTAATGGATAACCTGCCAGCACATGACTTCGCCTCAAAGTAATTAACTACAGGCCTGTTAATGACATTTTTTACATTTTTTAAACTTTTTTTTACTGTACCATTTTCCGGTATTAACATTCTTTAAACTAATCAAGCTTCGGTTCTTAAATACACAGGGATCTGTTATTAGTTTAACAATCATTCGTTTCCCTAGAAAGTCAACCAATTGGGTCGGATTACTGCTGATCAGCGGGGATCGCTCGTCGATTTTACTTTGTTGAGTGAGCGTTTATTTTCTTCGCATGTAAAACATATAATAGATATAATCTAGATATAATATATATGTATATAAAGTATATATAATAAATCCTTTATTATATATTATACATTATTTATGAAATTAGATCCTGGAAAATAAACTTAACGATAAAATATCAGTGGAAGATTTCCTGTGCTTGGACACAATGTATGAAATGTGATTTTGGGATCTGTTCCGTCGAGGACAGAGGAAGTTTAAAAATCATATTTATCCAACCAGTTCCTAAATTATTTTTGTCTGTCTATTAATGTCTATTATTTAGTGAAATTTGTTAAATTTTCTTTTTTTTTTTGTGGTACTTGATGGAACCCGAGGAGAAACAAATTGTTAGCTAAATGTCCCCCAAAGTGTTCTAGAGCACTTTATATCCAAAAAGGATATAGATAGAGTCCAAAGACAAGCCCAATGATACGTGTTTTATATGATAAAAGGTGTGAAGACAGGGGTGTCCAACCTGCAGCCCTCCAGCTGCTGCAGGACTACATCTCCCACACTCCTTTGCCAGGCCCTTAGCTGAAAGAGCATTATGGGAGATGCAGTCCTGCAGCAGACGGAGGGCCGCGGCTTGGACACCCCTGCTCTAGAGTTATACATCTCGGTGGAAAGCCAAGCGTTTGCTACTGTTTACTAAGCAACAACGCGTGATATTTTGTAACACTACTGGCATTACATGATGTCACTCCTCATTAATAAAACGCGTTGGGTATTGTTAGAGCTCAATGACTGGGTCAACAGGGGCACAATGCAGGGGTGTCGGGAGAAAAATGTGTTTGAAGATCTTTGTAAACACGGAACGGGCGACGCGTTGGTCAAGAACGGTAACGACGAGCTTTGTAACAGACATCTGACCCATAGAGACCATGGACTTCGGCAGCCATGGATACCGCTATTCTTCTATGAGCGCGTTAGGTTCTTTACTCCCAAATGTACTTTACTTTGTTGTTTCAGAATGAGTTATCATCCTGGAAAATAAAAACATAGAATCTGCAGGCAGATCGGCCCCCATTTGGCCCCCGTCTAGTCTGCCCGTTTCTCCTGCTGTAAAGACCTTAATCGGTCTTTTTTATTTGTTTTTTTTTTTTTAAGATGAAATTATTACAAAGAACCCAGCAAATGAATTTCTCCCTGGATAGTTTGTGTCGTTATTATATATCATATTATATGAGCAGATCTGCAGAAAAATCCCTCCAGGACAGTCACCTGCATGATAACAAATAATCAGTCCAAAGTTCTCAATTTTGACTAGTTGGAGTAATCACCGTGGAAATGGAACGGTCATCTGGACTGGAATATATATTTACCATTCTTTGCCAGAAAATAGACTTTTTAGATTCCAAAACATCTGGAAAATACTCAGGTGTGCAAATATTTTATAATATCAAAGGTATCCATAATCATCCTTAATTTTTTTGGGGGGAGCACTGCTTAATGGTGTTCATTTTTTTCATACAACTAATTGAAGAACCATCATTTAAAAAATATTTTTATATTTTTGTGTCCCCTTTTGATAATGTTTTTTCTCGAGGTTAAGTCTATGAGAATGGCAAAAAAATTACATGGAGGCCGTAAGGTTGAGTAAAATGTTTTATCTGTAATTTATTTTTCTATATACTTCAAACATGGCTTCCAAGCAGGTTGACATATCGCGCAGGGCTTACTTATTGCGCATGCCACCAGGGTGAAACGTGTACGCAGCCCACTTACTGGCATAACCAAATCCTTTGGTGCTAGGAGGTTGACCAGCTAACCTTGGCCGGGCCATAAGCCAATATTCGAGAAGGCCAGACCTTGACCCGCCACACCAAGTCTGCCAAGTCTGCCATGTTTGCCACTCACTCACGCTTCTCACTAGAAGAACACATAAAAAAAAGAGAAAGAGGTGAATGAAGAAAAAGAATACAATTAAAAACGTATATTGCTGATCCTCATCGCAACTTTGTCTATTGACCATGAGTTGGAGACATTGGGATGTGGTTTCCATCCACCCTTCCTACGTACCGTGTTTGCTGTTGCTCACTAAGCAACACATCGAGGGGGGGAGACCAATGGACCAAGTGTTTTGTTACATTACTGGCGATACACACCGCGTCACCTTTTGCTAATAAATTGCGGTGGCCATTGTTGTAACCGAATGCGCCATGTGTGTTGTGGGTCAACAGAGGCACAATGTAGAGGTGTCGCCAGCAAACGAGGTTTAAAGATTTTTTTGTGAATGAATGCAGGTGCGGTGTTTGCGTGGATTAGCAGCGTCAGGCTTTGTGAAAGGTGTGAAAGTTAATCACCTTTGGGTCAACGTTCAAAAAAACCCCCATAAAGTCACAAAAACTTGTACTTTTTTATTTTTTTTAAGCTAAGTGTACTACAATTAACCCATCAAACCAATCGTTTTTCCTCTTCTGGACTTACATTGTGTTGTTTAATTCTCATATAAGTAGATCCACAGTAAAGGTCCACCATGACAGTCGTGACTTGACCTGGTCCTGGCGTCTTGAGGGGTGCCAGATCCCCTTCAGTTTCTCCATGATGGAAGGAAATTGCTGGCTGCTTCTCCCATATGATGTCATGACACGATGCGCACATGCACCGAAGACTCCCTGCCCATAATTTACCCGCAGGCTTCGTCATCTGGTTAGGCCAGGGTTACTGAGGTCACCTGACTATGTTTTCTCCTTTCTAGCAGCTACTTCAAGATGGTTACCGTCTTGTGGGGTTCAAGTTCTCTTGTCTCTTGGTTTTCTGGCCCAGCCTTCGTTGACCTTGCTGGATTCTCTGTTGCCCTGACCCGGCTTGCCTTGATCTCGTTGATCTTCTGTTTTCCTGACCCGGCTTGACTTGACCTTGCTGGTTCTCTGGTTTCCTGACTCGACTTGCCTTGACCTTGCTGGTTCTCTCGAGTCCTGAACCGGCTTATGCTTATTACAGGCTTTGTGCCCGTTTGCTGATTACTCTGCGTGCTGCATATTGAGTAGTTAACCAGCTCCGTTCCTGGGTTCCACTCCTGCTCTTTCCAACATTACAGACAGCCATGGTAATAAATAATTGATCAAAATTTCACTTTACTCCAATTGATTTTTGGAGTAATCATTGTGGAAATGGAATGTTCCTAAAATATTTACCTTTCTATGCCAGAACTGCCTTATATAAATGACCATTTTTGGAAATATCTTTAAATTAAGCAAGCGAGACACACAACCTATTGTCTAAAAATAAAAAGGTATACCGTTTACTTATCAAAATTTAAGAAAAAAACAAAGTCTTCGGAGAATAGCTGGTGGCGCAGAGCAGATGATGATGATGATGACACGAGTAATAGGATCTGATGCAAACAATAGGATGCCCGGAATAATGTACCTTTAACGCGGTATTTCATGTATTTATACTTAAACATGGTTACATAAATGGCGAGGATATAGGTCGGCATTGACAAAAATCTCATCTTATTCCAGCAAAACGTATCTGCAGACCTGATGGCTGCTATTGTAAGCCATGTGGCAAGCACCACACTGAGATGATGCTTTATGGCAATGCCAATGAAGTCCCTTCCTCCATAGACATTCATTAGTCAGCGTGTTGGACTGGGTAATTAAGACCGAGCCATTCTATTGTTCCCCACAGGCAGTATGATAAGAAGTCGGGATGTTTGTCTAGTAGATCGGGGCTCAGATAACCGATACCAGATATAAATATAAAAACTATAAACAAACCGCACAATATTTTTAAAAACTAATTTTCCCCCCTATTACTATTAATAAAAAATATGTTGTAAAAAGTATGTTGAATCAATATATATATGTAACCCCCCCAAATAAAACCCAGTCACAAGTATTCTATATAACAAACATTGTGTAATGTAATATGCTTTATTTTAGGCAAGTAGGTTGATCTGTATATAAAGATTCTAACATATACATTTTGTATCTATAAAATTGAATGTGGTCAGAATTTCCATAAATCCCATAAAATCAGTTATCAGTTTGCTTTGGTGGTAAATAGTCTGCTGAATCCCACATTTTTCTGCCTGCTTCCTAAATTCTCCATATATACGTTTTCTGTCTTGAATTGGAATTCTAATGATTTTATTTGTGTACGCCAGGATATTATAATGAAACAGGTCATAATGATCAGCGTCATTTTTCTTTTACACGTTTTTATGTCCCCAGATGCATAACCCTGCATTTATTAACGTCAAAGATCGTATCTAATTTATATGCAGAATCTCCTAAATTTCTCTGCACACTTTTATTAACTATCTACACAATTTCAAGGGAAAAAAAAACCCTAATTTTTCCACTAAAACTATGGTTAATTAGTTATTACTGTTCAAAGTCTTTATCTTTGTTTATCTGTGTTTGTCAGTCAGTCAACAAAGCAATACAAAATACTTAATAAATGTTTTTAATTAACTATTAATATTAAATAGTTCAATTTAATCACTATACCATGGGTATCTTCTTCTGAAACAGCCAGCATCCTTCTTAACCCTCCCAACCTATGACTTACTTCGACTCTGATTAATAACCTGAAAATAATCCTATTACAAATATAATAAATATAATAAAAGACGGGAATCGAATGTTATTAATATTTTTTTTTTCTAAGCGTACTTTGGTACAGAGTATATTTTAGTTATTAATATAATTATCTTCCATGTGAAAGCGGTATCACATTGTGTTGTGGGGCACTTGAACATTATATGCTCGGTGCCCTCCGGTATGATTACAATACACGGCATGCGTACGGATATTTTTAGTTTTCGTTTTATTTTGCTAAACAATTTTGATAATGAAGAGAGGCGCTTATGAAAGCGAGCCCCTGTCCGGAACACTCGGCCCTCGGTGTTGCTGTAAACATGTTTTGTCGGTGGCGAGTCCATTGTCAGAGGTTAGTACGATGTATTATACGACGGGCATTATATTATATGTTGCGTCCTCTCCTGAGCTTCTACGGTACAACCCCCCCCCCCAAAGTAGAGAATAATTAAGAGCGTTGCCTACCTTTATAAACCCAACAATGGAATCTTTTAATGGTCACATGGAGGCTCTCGGGGGCCATCTACGTGAACTGACCCCGAGACTCTTCAGATATGAACCCTGCAATAGGCCATCATACATGTTCTACCGGAGTGATGTGCTAATGGTGGCAACCAAATGGTTCCAATAACGGCCCTCATGAAAAACGCGAGTAAGTAAGGGAATAGAGATGTTCACCTGTTTCCAAGCAGGGATTTTCGCTGTTATGCAGAAGGGAGACAAGCACCAATAGGGAGTTTGGATTTGGGAATGGAATATAAAGGAGTCGGCTCCAGGCTCCTATGCTTTAGATTAAGCAAAACATGTCTCGTCCTTAAGGAGTCCAAACCAAGTCACCAAAAACTGCCTTGGGTTATCCACATGTGTCTCAGTGAGGTTTATGTACAGACACCGGCAATGCCCTATGAAAGCTCCACGTGCATTCCTTCCACTACCGACGGATTCAGTGATGACCCAAGTTGGACGACCGCGTAGAAGCCTGGTAAATGGGCAAGGATATCATCAATGGGGGTGAATCTACAGAGAAACGTTCTAAAGGGATCAGGGAGACTGTGCATGGGGGGGGCTTGATATTCCTTGCCAACAATGAAAATAATAATAATAAGAGGGTTGACCAGGGCCATACCATCCATGGGACAAGAGGGGCAGTTCTCCCAGCAGGGTGCCACCTTAGAGGCAACGCAACCCTTTCCACTGCGATGCCAACATAGGATGGGACCCTGGATCCTGCCTTGGGCACCGTTAGCCCTAATTCACGACCCTGGGGTTTTGACCGTCGCGTTCTGAAACCGCTAAAAGAAAATAAAAAAAACAATTAACTACAACTGCACCTGGCGTTTATTCGTAACAACGTAACAAGATTGATATCGGTTACATTAAAGGATAAACTGTTCTTGAACGCTGACGATTGTTGATGTTTAATATGTATTGTGTTTGAAAATAATACTCGGTAAAGTGGACATTTTTAATACCCCCCTCCCCTGCAGAAGCTGAACAGAGGAAGAGTAACATTTTTGTACACAGAATCCGAAGCCAATCTGTACAATCAGTTTTTTCGCACTAATCGCTCCGAAGGAGTTGTTGTTAATCAATCATGCATAATGTGATCGATCGGCTGCCTGACATTAAACTGTAAATAAACCAGAAACAGGGATTTTTTAAACAATGCTTTGGACCAAAAATCTTAGGGAAAGAATATTAGCTGGTCAGGACGTCTTCTGAAGACACGCAAGAAGGTGGTAGATAAGTGGAACAGCCACCCTGCAGAAGTGGTAGAGGGTAATACAGTGAGGGTATTAAACATGCGTGGGACAGACATACGGCTCCTGAATCTAAGACGAGACCAACGACTGATTAAGGTTTAAATCTTGACAGCAGGAGAAACGGACAGGCTAGCCGGGGGCCGAATGGGGCCGAGGGTGATGATGCTGATTAGTGTGTATGACAAATAGCGGTCCTTCAAGTATTTTGATTATTTTGTCAAAGAGTTTAAATCCCGGTATAATAGGAGGAAAAAAAGTTCAAAGGTCAGATTTCCCAGCATTTAGTGAATATTTTACAATGCAGCCAATCAAAATACATCATTAACCAAACGTCCTTGGAGATTTATGAGAAACGTGATGAAATCCGTTGACCCCCCCTCCCCCTCCCGTGTCCTAAAATAGCTTTTCAAAATCACAATCATACATTCGGGATTCTCCGGCGAAACGCGTCGGCCAGATCCGCTCGTCACTCTTTGTAAAGATTCCCTCGGAATGTTTTGTAACCAATCCTGTATTTGAAGTCTGGTCGGGGGGGGGGCTATTTATTTGAAGACATATTTTTTTGGGGGGGGGAATGTGTTGAAATAAGGGAAATTCTGAAAGCGAAAGAAGTCTCTGCGTCTGTTTCTTTTCAAAACCACATTTTTTATTTATGAGGTCATTTGAAACATCGTAACTTTTTTGCCATTTGACCGACTCTTTTCGGTTCATCCTGATTGGCCGATCCCTCATCGTTTCTATGTTTTTTTTTCTTTTTTCTTGTTGATGTTTGCGGTGAGTACAAATGTTCTGCCAAATAACAGACAAAACAGTATTTTGATTGTTTCCTTATGGGGCTCGCGTTTTACTTCCTATGCCAAAGAAATACATATTCCAAGCGAATGATACATTTCTGAGATTTCCGATTTAAATATTTTATTTGTTTATTTTTTCCGTTGCACATTATCATTTTCTACCCCAAAATAACACAAATAAAGGTTATAATAATAGGCATAACTCAGAGACTCCGGGTTTAGGCTCTGCTTCTCCGGGTCTCCGAGTCGCCCTGGAGGATCTCAGCGTCGAGGCCCCTCCCAATCCCCGCCCACTTGCCCTCCTCTGACGCTTGATTTTTCTGCATTTTGGGGCTACGCCCACTGATGTCAGCAGGACCGCCCCACCAACATCAGCAGACCCACCATTGATGCCAACAGGACCTCCCACTCATGTCAGTAGCCACACCCACTTACATCCCGAAGAGGGTAGCTGGTGGTGATATAGACGGCGGTGCTATAGACGGGGCCAAGGGCAAATACCTTACCCATTGTGAAGTGTAACCAGTCTTGATACATCCCAAAGGGGCCACGTGGGGGCTGCGACTGAGGTCTGTGTGGCTGGTTAGGTGAGATAAGGCTGAACAGGACGGTGCACAGAAATGGAGACTGCGTCTCAGAGAACGGGAGAGTTGGAAGGTATGGCATGGTACTGAATTTGTCTGCTCTTAATAGAACTGTTGGCAGATTCTTCCACTGGTGGGTTAATTGCTCAATTATAAAATTACGTTGATGAATAAGCTAAATTGTTAAGACTTGGCCAATTATGGGCTTAAGATAATTAGTAAAAGTCTCCGGGCTATAGGAGGATCGCTTTGGAGGTTAGCAAGCGAGCGTCGGAAGTTTACAAAATACAAAGGCAGGCGTTGGTGTTTCTGCGGGCGGGGGGGGCGGTGGTTCATGAAAAGTAGAAAAATCAATACGTAATGATTCCCCGTGGGTTTAAAGAGACCCCCGCGTGCATGCGCATTCGCTGCTCCTATTGATTGGGATGGGTGATTATGGACAGCAACCAAACATAATGTCATGTCACCTAAATGCAGCGTAACTGGTGGGGCGCATGAGTTCCCTCGTACCTTTCGGTGGTCATCCTATGGCAAATCATAGACCCTTTGAACTCACTGACTTCTCTATACACTAAGAAGGGCTCTCCCCTTGTGAGTTTCTTCTGCGGGAAGCACTGGCCCTGCATCATGTATAGCTAAATCTAAACTTACCCAGCATTAAATATGTATTATGGAACACAGACCCTCCTTTTTGCATGCACAGCGATCTCAGGGACTTCTGATTGGCTACTTGAAGGATCATTGGACCACTAATGATTTGGGGAACTGCAGCTTCTCCCTCAGCAGGGGAACTTTTTCAATAATGTATATTAAATAATGTAATAATGTATATTAAAGTACTCACAGGGTATTATTCCTTGGAGAACTTGACTGGAGTGGTTGGTACATGGCATAGATTTCCAGCAGTGAAACAGCCAGGAGTAAATTAAGACGGGCCGAGCGATCGATGCTTATCAGCTGGTACATAATTTTCTGTAATGACACCGGCGATGTTCACGGCTCCTGACAGATGATTCTAAACACGCCGCGTATCGCGTGATCTCTCCTTTATCTCTCGCTCTGTGTGTCTTGCGCGCTACATTAACCTCCTTGTATCGGTGATAAATAGACCTGCCGCGTATCAGCGACGACCAAAGATCTCCACCGATCTTCACAACAATCCAGATCCCTTCGAGACCTTCCGTCTTCGAGACTTTTCGAAAACACAAAAGGACGTAAAAAACCACGAGTGAGCCACAAAAACGGTGCGTTGGAACACGAATGGATCCATAACCGGGATGTCACAGGTGCCCCCCCCCCCACCTTCAAAACCCCACCACCACTCAGTGACGGATCCGGGGATTGGTCCTCTTGGGCTATCGGACCCCCAGGATTCGCCCGCTACTCAATTTACTCAATGCAGGTCCGTAGACCGAACTAGAAGAGGCTGCATTTTAGACTCGGAGCGCCGGGATCGGGAGGAGAATCGGGTGGCGGGAAAAAAAAGGAGGGTGACCCAGAAACTCAGGGGAGCGACACTTCTCCCGGAGACTCCGTGTATTATTATATCACGTGATGAGATGCACAGTTTGGATTTAGCTCGGTATCTATAAATACTCTAAATATATATATATATATACAGGTTTCCTTACTCAGGGAAGTAACATTGAAAAAAAAGGAAGCATGTTGAATCTTGGAAAAGTTTGTTCTAAACAAAAGAGACACACAACATATAAATGTGTAACAGTAATATTTTTTAGTTTAAAAAAATGTTAACTGAATTTGGATATAAATGCATTTTATTTGCTTGAATGATCCTCAAATGTGAGGAAGTGAAAGAAATTTGCAGGAAGAACAGAGAGAGGAAATGGAGTTGGAACGGCAACAATCTAACACTCTAAACCCCGGCAATAATTTAAGGCAATAAAAAAATCTATATGGTAAAAAAAAATCTATATTGGCTCACTGAGCCAAAAAGAAAGTAATGGTTTTAAATACGACATTATTCTTAAAAAAACGATACTAAGTTCTTAAGTGGGTTTTTATGATATAGACTATATGGACAAAAGTATTGGGACACCTGACCATTGACCCAACAGGCACTTTAATGACATCACATTCTAAATACATAGACATTAATATGTAGTCGGTCCCCCCTTCGCAGATATAACGGCTTCTGCTCTACGGGGAAGGATTTCCAGAAGATTTTGGGGAGTTTCTGTGGGATTTTTGCCCGTTCATCCAGTAGAGCGTTTGTGAGGTCAGGCACTGACGCCCCGGCCTGCAATCTCTGTTCCAGTTCATCCCACAGAAAGAAAACCCTCTTTGTATTTTATGTTTTTACATATAAGGACATAATAACAATTACCTGTCCCTTAGCAGGTCTAAAAAGTAGGAAAATCCAATCTTAGATGAGCCACATGTGACACATTACACCGTGGTATGAATTATTCAACAAAATAAAGCCAAAATGGAGAAGCCAGGTAAAACTATAGAAGAGTGTGTACTTTTTCACATGCTTTAGGTCCTTATTCTAAAATTCTCACACATATTTTTCTTGATTTGGTCACCTTTTAATGTTGCGGGAGCCGCAGTCCTATTTTAACCCCTTAAGGACAATGGGCGGTCCCAAAGCCAATTGAAAACAATGCATTTTGAGCCCGTACATGTACGGCCTTTGTCATTAAGGGGTTAAACAAAGAAGGGACATTCTTTGTGGCAAGAGCCGTAAAGCTCCGGAATTTACTATCCATCGAGATTTTAGGAATACATTGGATTGTTTTTTTTTTATTCAGGGGTACGTGGGGTCATTTAAAAGTTGTTGACGGCACACGCTGTCATGAAGATTATTTTCTGACCAACAATTTCATGCGCTTGAAGGTTTGTTTTTTTATGTAATTAGGATTCGCTTGGAGAGGCTGAACTCGAAGGACCTTCTGTTTTCGAATAAACAGAGTAACGGACCTCTGAGGTTAAGCTTATTTTTTTAAGCAAAATGCGAGTTACGACATAAAAATGTCTCAATTCTGCTTTTCACTGTAAGGGATTTTTATAAAGCTGCGCTGTCCCTTTAAATCTAATCTTTACATGTAGGTAACTCTTTTTCACTAATAAAACCCTGGATTTAGTTCAATCCAATTATTGTCACCCAGGCAGTCCACTAATTCGCCTACCTATGAACAAGCCAAAGCACGGTGCCGGCATCTATACAGCGCGGTGAAGACTTTAGAATTCTCAGGGTCGCCGGCAATGCCTGCTTGAATTCAGGTGGTCTGGCCACCGACAGTCGCTCACTCACTGCTCCCGCAGCGAGGCGGGAATGTTTTATCTGGATCAGTAGAAGGGATCTCCTCCGCTGCTTGCGATCCGGAACAAGTGATCCTCACTGCTCCATCAGCGCCCGGCCTCAGCCAAGATGGATTCTGACATCATCCGCTTGCATCATCAGCCTGACGGAAAATAAAGTATCTCAGTGGTTACAGCCTTGTTTTCAGGAAGCAAACTTACTGGCCCTTTAACTGTGATTATGAACCTAATCTTGGCTCTTTTATTCGTGTTTCACATGAAATCCTCACAGCATGAGACGGAGCAAAGGCAGCTAACAGATTAACCCATTCATGCACTGAGAAGCACATCAGTCCTTCTCTCAAATAGTTAACAGAGCCAGCTAAAGCACAAACAAAACATTCAGAACCGTTCGAAAATAAATACTTTAAACTCCCCCCGATGCTGGGACAGTGCGAGGTGTGTTACATCACACATCCTACATAAAGTGACATCGCAACGTTGTATCGCCCTCCAACCACTTTATATCGGGGGGGGGGGACTTGTGGTGTCATGGATATCAAACCCCTTACTTGAGTGCCTTATTCAGACGCCGTGTATGCCAAACGTGCAGGCTTGAAATCCCTGCTTGAATACAGGTGACATCATTCAGAATATTCTTAACCCCCTGGCAAGTTATGGTCTTCATAAAGACCTTCATTAAAGCCATCTGACGATCACCATGAGTGAGTCACTACAACAGAACCGGTGCCTCTTAAAGGGTTAATATTTAAATTATGTCAAGGGGAGAGAGTCTGCAGTTCAGGGGCTTCCTATACATTGTGAAGGATCGGCCCGAGCCGGACCCGCATTGTTCGGTTGGCAAGGTGGCTTTAAAGGGACACCCCAGTCATCGTATGCCTTTTAATGTATGTGATAGATGAGAGGTCCCTTTAAATTTACATAGCGTCCCCCTTTGTAAATGCATGAATCCCCCCCATATTTGTTTGTCCCATTCCCGCCCCCCTCTGGGTATGGACGTAGTTATGGATACTCTGAAGGTAATCATACCCGGTTTGACCCGTAGTCTCCGGCTGAATCTCTGCTTCCTTGAGTCTCCGGGTCGCTTTATCCTTTTACTCCGCCCACTCCCCACCCACTTTCCCTCCCACTCAAAACTCTTTGGGCCAGCCCTCCGCTATGTGTGCGCTATCCCAACCTCCCCACAACTAACTCTGCCCCATGCTATGCTAGCCCCACCTACACAACCAGATAGCTCCACCTACACAACCGGATAGCCCCACCCCCTCACAAACGCACTCTTCCAGAAAGACACTCTGGAGACCAAAATTCACAAAATTATCTGCAAAATGTATTTCCATTTTTTTTTTCCATTTTTTTTTATAAATACTCCAGGAAATTTCAGTAAAATGTAGATGTTTTTACAGGAACAGAATTCTCACACTAAGCAAAAAGGGACATTTAAAAAATGTCCATTTTTTTTTTTTGCATAAAAATGTGTCCATCTTTACATTCCGTCCTCTGGCCTAAACAGACGGAATGGAGGTTGGATTCCGGCTCCAGTGATTCCGGTCCCGCGTTTTCATGCGATTGAGTAGAACGCAGCTGGTAGAGAACGTATATTTTTAGAACGTTTTGTTACTGCTATACAAAGACGCTTTTCCGAAAAGTCATTAATATGTTGACTGACACGGTATTTAGCCGTTTTTACAAAAATCCTTAGAAAATCACCGTTAAGCCCACGTCGGCCCTGTGACAACATGTAATGCGGTTTAACTCAGATGAAAGGATTAATGGAACTCGCGTATCACAACAAAGACAATCCCCGTCCGAGTAGCGATTGTGTTACTCCTAATATCCCGCCGCGTAATATCACTTATATCATCTCCATGCATTCACACTAACGGCAGCGTGCGGCGCTCTGCTCTTCAATGTACAGAACCACCCCAAAGTTAAATAAACCATCCCGTTCCCCTTCGCATAGTTTGCTCTTCTGAATAATTCAGAATCGAACAAAAAAAAAAATCATTTTCGCACTTCGCTGGTGAAATGCCGTCTTTCCCAGGATTTTGTGGCTTTCCGATGGCGTTATTTAAACAAGCCAAAAAAAAAGAGTAATAAATAATAAATTAAATGGGGCAAAAATATGTATAAATATATGAGAAAAAATAGTTATTCTAGTAAAAAAAAAAAAAAAAAAAGTGTAATAAATAATAAATTAAATGGGGCAAAAATATATATAAAAGTTATTCAGTAAAAAAAGAATTCTAGTAAAAAAAAGTTTTAATAAAATATTTATTCTAGTGAAAAAGGCGCTTTATGTTATTAGATATATTGATGTTTCAATAAATACTATGTTGCGATAGGGCGATAATATATGGGTATTTTAATACGTATTGGAGGAACTTTAAAAAAAAAAAAACTTTTAGGAAAAGCTGCAGCTCCAGAGCTCCAACGTTACGCCTTCTCCGTGGTTGCGTTGTTTGCAGCCAATCAGTGGAAGGAAAGAGTTTTTTATTAAAATCAATGGTAGCGCTGTCTGGGGGTCTCGTTAGAGATCAGGGGGAGGCGGTGGGATTTGTTTTCTATTTTTAAGTGATTTTGATGATTATTGGAAATTATTCCAGGGGTTGAGGAGGACGTTTGAAAGGCGAAAGTATTTTACTATTTAACACAATTTCCTCTTTTTAAAGGGCAGCCTTTTTTTTTAATGATTTATATCTTCTGTATTGACTCACCTCGTGCCAAGATATTATGATGATTTTTATCATGAGAAATCAGTGACCTTTGGGACAAATAACTGCTCATCCTTTTTGTGTTATAAATATGTGTCTATCCACCCGTCATACCTTCCAGTCCCTCCCTGTCCCTTTTTCCTCCCCGATGCCCCTCTTTTTTAGGAGGTCAGAATGTTTGCTGCTACCATTGATTATAAGGGGATCTACAGCCCTAAAAGCCCCGATAATATGTATAGAAACAGCAGGGGATGGGTTAATGTCCCATCCCGGGCCGCACCACCTGAAAAAGATCCATCTTTGGTCATTTAGAATGTTGGAAGAATTGGTGGATTTTGTTAAAAAAAAGGAAATTGAGGTCACTGAAGTTATCCTTGGGTCTCTAAATGATCTGACAGATGAGAAATTTGAATAACTTCCATTAATGTTTCTGCAGGAGACGACGGCGCATGCAACCAGACTGCGGGGAGCACGCAACCGGACTGTGGGGAGCGAGTAACCGGACTGCGGGGAGCGAGGAACCTGACTGCGGGGAGCGAGGAACCAGACGGCGGGGAGCGCGCAACCGGACTGCCGGCATTGTCCTGCAGAGCTGCCCAACTGTCCTTTTCTAACAGACGGCGATCATGGAGAATTTTGTGTGCTTTACTTGCAGTACCATCTAAAGCCACCAGGGGCATTTACACCTGGACTGTATCCTTTTTGTGCTCTTTTTAAGCAGTCTATTTTGGCAGGCATGCAGGGGACATCACAGGATTTTACCTATGGGGCATTGTTGCTCTTCCCATTGTCTTCATGCTTTTGGGACCCTATATTATAAGACCTCTAGCTTCGTCTTGCCCCCCCCTTTTAGCAGGATGTCCCAGTCCTGACCCTACCCCTCAAACACAGGTATCCCGCTTTGTGGGGTATACAATCCGGATATTACCAAATTTACTATAATTCAGCTTTTTATTTACGAGCGGGTATCAAAATCAGAATACAATCGATATGTATAAAAAAAAACATCTTTATTGCTAGCCTGAGACAAAATGCTCCCCCATCAGCCAGGTCAATAATAATAATAATAATAATAATAATTATTATTATTATTATTTATGGATTTCTGTTTAGGATCAGAGGCTTAGATGGAATGTTTTACTTTACTGAGGGTGGTAGATAAGTGGAACAGCCTCCAGCAGAAGTGGTAGAGGGTAATACAGCGAGGGATTAAACATGCATGGGATAGACATACGGCTCCTGAATCTAAGACAAGACCAACGACTGATTAAGGTTTGAGTCGTTACAGCGGGAGAAACGGGCGACTAGACGGGGGCCGGATGCGGCCGACCTGCCGGCAATTTTTTTTCTGTTTTTAATAATAATAATTATCATTGGCTACTGAGAACTGTGGGATGTCCAACCTGCTTGTGTGCCAACCTTTCCTAATACTGCACTTTTTTCAGTGTGTAAAACAATGTATGATAAATGTATAGATCAAAATATAATTGTGATGTAATCTTTTGAGCCGCAGCCAGGCAGTGCATTTCTAAATTGTTACATTGTTACTGTCTGATGTCCTATCAATCTTACAATGCATTCTTTTGATCCATACACTTATTTATTGGGCAATTCACCAATACTACGTACGGATCAAATTGTGTATAAATATATCTATATATACCTCCAAAACAAGTCAATCAGACAAAGTCCACTTTTAAAGCCAAATATTTTTAGTAAATATTTGTATTCTTATAGTTCTTCTAACTTTGATTCAATAAACTTTTGTCCCAGGTTTTTTTCGTCCGTCAGACGCTCCACATCACTTCATCTTCAGGTCCCCGCTGCGGAATATCAGGTGGCGCGTGTGATGAAGCGGAAGGGCCGACGGTCCGTGGCTCTGTGACTTTAAAGCTGCTTGTGAATATGTGTGTTGGGGTGGAAGCCACTCCTTCGCTCTACATAGAGTCCAAACCTGTGTGAGTCAGTGAGCAGTGCTTACAGGGAGCAGCTCCCAGTGTGTTTATCCAAGCCAAATAAAGCTAAGCCTTGTGAAGTTAACACTTCGCCCCCGGGGTGCGCTGAGATCTATTACCGGAGGGACGTCTCGGGTCATCATCATCATCATCCTCATCCTCATACGCGAGCCACGACCTGCCGGACCTTCTGACCATGAAATCTTCACTTCTCCTTCTTGTGCTTCAAGTAAGTCCCGTTCCCTATGTGGGAAAAATCTTTTATCGTATGGCGGATCGTGGGGTTACGTGGTAGCGCGCGTCGCCGGGTCCTGCGGATACAGTCACGGGGGAATTCCGGATGGAATTTGGATGATATGTCAGAATTGGGGGGGGGAATTAAAGTTTCCCGGCTTTTAAGGGGTTAACGTTTTGTTAAAAAGTGAAAGATAATTTTATTTCAGATTTCTGCTGAGTTTGAACCAATTCCGGTTCTTTTCTCTTTTTTGTGTGGTTATTTTTAACCCTTGTTGTCGTTTAAACTTCGCGCTTCTCCCGGGATAAAATATTTAAAAAAAAACAATTATTTTTGTTCTAAGTCTGTTTTTTTCATTGTTTCTGTATTCCTGCAATATACCTTATCTCGGTCATTTTTAATTCCGGCGGGCGTGCGTGCGTTCCTGCAAACAAGGTCGTTGAACTATTTTTTTAATGGAATTTCATCTATTTTTTGTGTTACTATGTGCAACCACTATTTTATTTTTATTTTTTACCAATTTTTTTAGAAAGTAGTTATCAAGCATTTTTTTTTTTGTACGGATTTATGTCGTTCGGTGATTTTTCGCTCCAACTGCTAAGCTAGAACGAGGGCGTAATTAAAGATTTATCAACAGACTTTTGTAATTTGCAGGTTAATTCCTTGGAGATTTACCGGTAAAGTTTATTGTTGTTTCTGACTTGAAAAAAAAGTTTTTAATGACTTTTTTTTTTTTTTGCGGGTACTGTGTGTGTGTGTTCCACTCGGCTTTCATCCTTGAAAGGTAGAACTATGCGTTATGAGTAGAACAAATAAGAGTGTGCGTCTTAATAATATTCACCGCCGAAAGGTGAAAATTGTAAAAAAAAAATAATTCATTTTTAACCCTCCGAGTTCAGAAGGCATGAATATCGCATTGCAAGGGAAAGCCCTTGCACAACCCCCTGGGATGCGAAGGGTTAACGCGAGACGTATAACAGTAGCTGTTGGTAATGCTCCGTTCCAATGTTTTGTCAATATTTGGGTTCATATCTTACTTTTCCGCTCTAAATAAATTGTTGTGCAAATTTTTTTTATTTTTTTTATTTTTTAGCGCGTTTCTAGAATGTGTTATTTGTTAAAATCGCACGTTTTGGTTTTTTTTCTCTATAAATTTGGACGCCGCGTAATTCGGTGCGTGTGTTCCAATTTGTGGTTTGGTTGCCATAGCTTTGAAGAGCGTAGCGGTTCTCGCGTGGTATTTCATTTATACCGCTGGCTCGATATCGCGCATGTCTGATACTCACCAAGTTCATTCGATCATTTGTGGTTATTTATATTAGTTTATTCATAACGTGCCAAAATGTAATATACAGGACCTCAAATCAAAGTGCAAATTGCATAAAAATGAAATTAGACAACCTTTTTTGGTGCCGTCCACCAAGGAAAAATGTCCAGAAAACAAAAATGGCGGAGAATTTTTGCGAAATCTCTTTAAATCCGCAACCTGGGTCACTGCTTGTTTCTGAGACGGATCTCAATATTTGTCCCAAATGCTCATGAATCCGACCTGTTCGGATCCCAACGGCTTTACTGGGGCAGCTGAAGCTAGACTGGGACCTGAGATCAGATGTAATCTGTCGAGCCTCCCGTCGAGTTTATCGGATTCTGCAGATGCCGCGGAACTCGTTAGGAGCTTCTGAGATGCTTCAAAGTTTAACAAACTTGCCCTACGATGTCTGAATGACCCTATTGCCTCCTCTGCCGCCATGGAGCTAACGATGATGTTTGTATGGTCATTATACAAGAAGACAGCGGCCAATCGACGACCAATGGCAGCCAAGTATTTTTCTGTACATGTCTACTTTTGAGTCCCATATAATCTAGGGGGGGTATAAACGGTTCTTGTTGCCCAGTCGGAAGAACCTTTGCGTTGGCGCTTGCTTTAGGACCGGTTCACCAAGCCGGTTACGTGCGGCTAACATTGTCTGGAATGGAGGTTCCCAATGATTTTGTTCAGGGAACCATATTGAAAAGGTATTGAACGAGAAGGACCAAGTCCTAAGTCTCCACCATTAGTGATCATCAAGACGTAAAAATACATTCATGAAATAATAGAGATGAAATCATCGGTTTTCGCCCTAAATTTCTATTTAAAGGATTGTCTGCTTCCGATGACTGTGTTTTTAATCCAGACACGTGGCCTTCCTTTTATACTTCATACATCATCCGGAGGGCCACCTTGAAGTGTCCTGGAGACCGTGGTGGACCTCAAACCACAGCTTAATTACAAAAGACTTTGACAGCTCTATAAATGTCTCTGTATATTACTTTATAACCACAAGGAACACAAATTCTGCCATTTTTCTTTAGGGAACAGTAAAGTTTTCGTAATTTAGCATACGTCGGATTACAAGTAAGATCTGTATGGTGGTCTTCATCTTAAGAGCTTCAAGGAAGGCCTTGTGGTTGTCAGATCCTCAGGGTTTGAAGTTGAAAAAGAACTTTAAACCGTTTAATATCTCTAAGACATTTTTGGATATTATCAGCTTATTATCAAGATACAAAACAAAAAGATTACGGGGCTTATGTTTAAAACATGGAAGAATAGTAATAGTTCAATCTAGTAGAGCTGGGGCAGTCACCATAGCAACCAGTACAATGTTTACGCAGTTTGCACCAAAATTGTTCATTGTACTCTTTCCCGATGCGTTCATTGGTTTAGTTTTTTTTTCTTTTTCCCACATTAGGATTTTCCACCAGTCCATCACATATATTCACCGGCGGTGAAACAGTTAAGTGCACAAAATAGCCCAATTTTGGCCAAAAAAATGTTTATTTTTTTCCTGGAGCAAGCTGTTGATTTTTTTTTTCTCCGTGAAAAGTGCGCTCTATTACCGTTTACGAGAGGATAATCAGAACTTGTGGCGCTGATAATGTATTTCTGATGATGTCGGCGACGGTTTATTTATACAGGTCTCGGTATAACAAATAAAGCCTGTTTACTCATTCCCTCGCATACACACATTCACAAACCCCGCTTTGAAGAATCATTTATTTACATCGAATCATTTTTATCGCCAATCATTCTCTTTCTGTAGGAGTTCAAAGTCCCTATTTATATAAACGTGTAACCCGTATGCATCTCTGTGAGAGAACGGCCGTAATAGTTCCAAACAAGAATGTTTCCTGAAAAATGTTACTGCTTCCTGAACCTATGAAAAAGATTACATTTGTGAATATTGTCTGAAAAAAGAGCTGTTGTTTCCAATACAGCGGCAACAATGTCTTCATCCCTAAAAGTGATGTCATAGATTTTGTTTTGTTTTGTTTTTTCATGACAGTGATATCAACATTTATGAAAGTTACTTATTACCCAAGTTGCTATATATATATAAATTTATACACTAATGTTCAAAGGTTTGGGGTCACTCAGCTGTTTTCATGAAAAACTATTTTTGGCTGTAGCATAATTGCAAAAGGGTTTTCTAACCGTCAATTAGCCTTTTAAACTTAACAGGGGTAATGGGAGTGATAAAGGGCCATTGGGACACAGGAGTGATGGGAGTGATCAAAGGGCCATTGGAACACAGGGGTAATGGGAAGTGATAAAGGGCCATTGGGACACAGGAGTGAGGGAGTGATAAAGGGCATTGGAACACAGGAGTGATGGAGTGATTGGAACAAGGGCCTTGGGACACAGGAGTGATGGGAGTGATAAAGGCCCGCCATTGGCAGATGATGGGAGTGATAAGGGCCATTGGGACACAGGAGTGATGGGAGATAAAGGGCCATTGGAACACAGGAGTGATGGGAGTGATAAAGGGTCTCTGTACTCCTATGAAGAGATTCCATTAAAAATCAGCCGTTTCCAGCTACAATAGTCATTTACAACATTAACCCCGTCTGCGCTGGATTTCTAAAGGGCAAAATCTGCTTTTCTTTCAAAAAACAAGGACAACTGACCCCAAAGATTAAATATTGAAGATTAAAACAGCCACGTCATGGGCTGAAATATTTATTTCTGAATATATTTGTTAATTTAACCCCTTAATAACAAAGCCTGTACATGTAAGCGAGCCGTGTCCGTGTCAGGTGTAAGCGAGTCGCCTCCTCTTGTCCATCGATCCGGATCCACAACTTGTTGCTAATCAATCTTTCCTTGTAACATTGCTTCCTTTGCTTAACTAGAACTGCCACATTTTAGGTGGATAAGTGATTTTTTTTGGAATTACAGTATTTAAAGTATTGTGCCTCCTCCTATTCGACATTTAACTGTCCCTTTAATCCTCAGTCACTAAAACACCGTAGATTTTCTCTGGGCAGTTTAAATTTGTAGACCAAAGGCTACTTCAAAAACGTAAGCGTTTTTTACTTTAAACCCTGACTGCATCCTTTCTGTGCTCCTTTCATTATCCTCTTTTGGTAAATGTCTGTTGGACAGAACTGGACAGCGAACACCATGTACATGATCTACTATAAATGCGCAATTTAGCCAGACACATAGAATCTGTCGGCAGATCCGCCCCCATCCGGCCCCCGTCTAGTCTGCCCGTTTCTCCTGCTGTAAAGACTCAAACCTTAATCAGTTGTTGGTCTCGTCTTAGATTCAGGAGCCGTATGTCTATCCCATGCATGTTTAATACCCTCACTGTATTACCCTCTACCACTTCTGCTGGGAGGCTGTTCCACTTATTTACCACCCTCTCCTTGTTGCCAGAGCTGAGCTTTCTAAGCCTTTACCCTTCCTGTTTTGGAGTCTTCACTGTGCGCTTGTTGTGATTACAAGTCACGCATAGATCTATTATTTTATTTATCACATTTAATAATTCTGTGTTTTCCATCTTTTTCTTTTTCTTCTCCGAACGAACGTTGCCGGCTATTTCTCCGGAGTGACTTAATTATCACTTATTAAGATTAATCAGCGGAATGCCGAAAGCCTCTTAACATATCCGTAGTTATGAAAATACTAGAGTGCGCGCGTTAAATGAAGTGCTTTCCCTCTATCTGCGATCTGATTGGCCGCCGCGTGTTACCCCCGCACGGGGCAGTGGGAATGTAAAGCAGACTTAATTCGGCCGGCCTGCGGCTTCTATAATCCCGCGTCGGCTGGACTGACACCGGCGGGTGTTACAGCAATGGGAACATTGTATTTAAAAGGCCGCGTTTCACATACATGACAGCTGGCTTCCTTTATGCCGTGACATTTCCCCCTTTCCACACGTCCGCCGAAACATATACACGGCTAAATGACATGTGTGAGCTCCTGCGGTCTGGCTGATCAATGCACACTGACGCTACTGACGGGGCAGATATTTTCCTACAAATACCCGGAAAATTCAGCCCTGTAATTCCGCTGTTTGATTGAAAAGTTATAATTAATTATTCTTAAAATATATATTTTTTGCAGTATTTTATTCACACAATTTAATTTAAAAGCCATTTTCTGCATACATTATTGGGGGGCTTTAAGGGCTGTAGTGATACCCTCATACCCAGCAAACATTCTGAGCTCATGGGGAAAAGGGGCATCAGGGGAGGAAGTTTGGGGTCCAAGGAGGGACTGGTCACGTCGAACAGAGACATTTGGGATGTATGCGAGACCGAGTGGGTCTGATAGACTTGATTAATGGAATATATATAAGAGACATTAAAGAAAACCATCGTCTGCTAAAGTGTTTAATAACTTTTATTATACAAAAAAAGCCGTGAACACTGTTTAAAATAAATAAAAGACAAATAATATATATAAAACCTTTTAAATCGAAATTTTGTGAATTTTAACAAAAATTAACAGGCAAAAAATCCAGAAATTATTAGAGTAAATCGTTGTGGTGCCAAGATTGAGGAATCAGCAAGAAATTCTTTTTGGTAAATTTTTTTTTTTAACAAAAGCAATGGAATTTTTTTTGGATTTATTATTTTTGCGGTAATGTAATCTTTGCTGTCACTTTTTGCCCCTTAAGAAAAGGAAAATAAAAAAAAAACATAAATAAGTTTTTTTGAAAAAAAAAAGGTAAAAATTTTTAAAATATTTTAAAAAATGTAAAAATTATTTAAAAAAGCTATTCATCTTTAGAATCTTTTTTTAGCAGCATTTTCGGTATTTTAGAAGTATTTTTAGCATTTTTTAGTGTATATGTAAAGTCTCTGCTCTTGCTTTATATATATATATATATATATATATATTATATATTATATATATATATATATATATAGTGGTTAGAGAACCGGTACATGCTGTAATCACAGACTATCTCTAAGTCACCGCATCTCCGGCAATAATCACGAGGGAGAAGGAAATAACAATAAGTCCTTAAAAAGCCCCATTTCACATCTACACGGGGCTTCTTTAGCAGGGTCGGACTGGCCTACCTGCATACCAGGTTCTGCTGGCCCTTTTGTGAATAATTTTGGACTGGTACAGGGAGGCAGGAATGCAAAGACGGCTCTGGCAAGCTGTTTGGGGGGCACTGAGAAGCTGACAATGACTGTGGTTGGGTATTAGAATGAATTAGGATGTTGGGGGTATGATGATCAGGGGCAGCCCTACACTAACACATACACACATAACACCATAAACATACATATACACATACTCACTAACACACATACATGCATACACACTACACTTACATATACATATACACAGCCCTCTAACATCAAATGCTTACGCAAACATACATACACACACAGCTTCTCCAACACCATACACTTATACATACATACACATAGACACTCTAACCCCGAGCACTTACACACATAAACTAAGTGCATGCATGAACATTCATACACCTAAACATACATGCGCACACAATCTAAAACCATACACTTACATACAGCCACTCTAACAATATACACTTACACGCATGTACATACACACATTCACTCCTCCACATTTGTCTCCCTCCCTCAGCTCCCCTCTTACACTCTAATTTTAAATTTAGGAGAGCTACAAGTTTATTTGCCCCTCTGTTACCTTCTGTGAAAGTAATTCCCGGTTTTAGTAACTTTTTTTCCAGTAAATTATTTAAATACATTGGAAAACGGTTAATTTCATTTTGAGATGTTTTTTTTCTCACCATTCGAACTCTAGCACGGCCCGGTCCATCACACGATGTCACGGGCCGCAGTGATATTAGGAACCATGTGGTTTCATACGTATCTTATTCAAGACTATTCCTTTCCCCAAATATATTAAAAAATGCAGGGTTTGTGCCTTTTTTTTCAAACAAAATTTATTGGGGTGAGAACTGGTATTGAATTATTTCCAGGGCTGGTTTTAATTCCCAGACCGGCCCGGTCTTTAGGGGGGACTTCAGACACAAAGTGTGTTAGAGTTTGGTGTCGTTTCTATAAAACTGATATTTTCCGCATATTGATATAAAAGGCTGCTCTCTTCTAATTAAATACGATTACTGTGAGTATAACGCAAAAACAGTGTGGTCCATTCACTAAGGGTTGAGTTGCACCAAATGGACCCAAGATATCTCCTTTCACAAGGAGTATTCTCTAAAGTTCACTTGGGCCCAACCAACGCTTAAACTTGACAAGATCGCTCATCGCTTAGAACAATGTGGAATTCTGTTCCAAGAATACTGAGATTTGCCCCGGGGCGGTTGAACTTTGAAGGAACCGACTGCCATCACGGTTGTTTCCTTACCCCCCCCAGCTGAGCTCCCGAGCTGGATCCCTGTGGATCTCAACAGAGACGGCTAACTGCGGAGTGAGGTCCAAAATCAGCCCAAACTCACTCAAGCCCAACGTTAATCAATGTTAGTCTCATTAATCAGAGTGTTGATCCTCATTAGAAGCTAACGTTTGAGTCTTAGTGACTAGAAAAGAACGGGTTTGGTTCGCTGGTGTAAAATCCAGTCCTGAGCACCACATGCCCTTCGACTTAAGCCTGAAGAAGGGGCAACATTGTCCTCAAAGCTACAATCTTCTTACTTCTCAAAGGTACTCAATAAAACTCAAATAAAAAATCTAGAATAAATGTCTAAGCTACGATGTCCATCTCCTTCTCGGCGATGACTCAAAGTGCCCGTCTTGCCCTTTTGTCGATCAATTTGTTAGTCCTTTTTGAAATCTAGCTACATTGTTCTGATTTTGGAATGTCGGGGACTTTGTAATATTATTTTTTACTATTCATTTACTAAATTATTTATGGGTATTGTTCCAACATTCCAAGAGAATGCCTTGTAAATAAAAAAAAAAAATTGAAATAAAAAATAGAAAATAAAAAATGGAATAATAATATGCAGCTGCAGAAGGAATGCCCATGGTGCACATGGTGGTGAATTCTGGCCTATGCTGACTCCTATGCTCTATATCGGTGTCATCGCTCAATGGGCTGGTTAAAAAAGGATATCACTGCTCTCCCCAACTGGCCCATTAACACTATGGAGGATTGTGTTGTGTTGATCCAGCCTCCGTAGTTCACTTCTGTTCCACGCGGCGCGTCCTTAAAAGTTGGAGTGCCGAGATATGGCTTCACATATGGAGCTCAGCAGGAAGGACGGCGGCACAGAGGGGTCGGATGATGGTGCTCTAATGGGTTAGACCCAGGTAAATAAAGCACTGGGTGGCCTAGATGTTTATCTTCCAGCACATATATTTATAGTGCATGATCCCTTCTCGTCCCAATGCACGCACTCTAATGATCATACCTGGGAACTCTCAGCGTTCCACCCAGAGATTCTGAGCGAAGTGGCGCTTCTCTGGGTCCCGGCCCAATGTCTACGGGTCGCGGACACAACACGCTCCCCACCCATGGTTGGAGCTAGCCCCACCCACAATATCACCAGCCCCGCCCACCGACCTCATTGGCCCCACCCAAAGACCTCATTGGCCTATCCAAAGACAGAGTGGTTCGAAAGGGATTCGGAGCCTAAAGTTCTCATGTGAGAAATGAATAGGTCATATAGGTGCCATATAGGTCCTACACTTCTTTCTATATAGTAAATACTTGAAAAAATACTGTAAATACTACTAAAATCTTTCATAATATTTCATAAAAAATTTTTTTCAGGTAAGAACATTTCACCTATGCATTAGTACACCTAGTGCGTAGTATAATGTATAGGTGAGGCTTATCTTATCATTCTTCAATGTCAAGTCAATGTAATGAATGGGCCCCGGGGTGACGGGTCGTTCCTACTAATTCTTACAATTTTTGACACAAACATCCCGTCAAACATCCAAAATGAAGCTGTTGACTTACTTTGTTGAGGCCGCTGCATGATCTCTCCGTGCGCCAAGGCAGACGGTCTTTCATCACCAGACATGGAGAGCGTTACTGTTTCATTTTGTTTACCGAACATTCCACGTCTGCCATTAATCACGCGTTCGTTTATTACGTCCCGAATGTTGTGGTTACCTGACTGCGTTCAATAAGTTCAATGACAGAGCTGCCAGGTAAACCCACAGCATTGATATCCCTCAGCGTGACGAGAAGTGTTTCAAATAACAGGAACAGACACGGGATGACTAATTATACCCTTTCAACAAGAGAAATTGATACAAAAGATTAACATTTTCTGACCTGGACCGATCGAACGTGTCGTGCCGTTAAAGTCTGATGCCCCAAGCAGCCTCAATGACGAAGAACGCATATTAAAGTACTTTACTAGGTAACAAAGGAAAAGCAAATCGGATAAAAATACGTAACTAGTAGACTTGGGCGCCGGTGAAGTCTTTGTCTTTGGGGGAGGGGGATCTTCGTATTCTATGAATATTCGTCCGTTCCCGGCGTTCGTTTTGGGCGAATATTCCTATACGTTCTTCGTATTCGCTTTTGTTTCATTCATAGGCTCGTGTTATGAATGAGGGACAGAGTTGGATCATTCATACGAATCACCGGAAGCGAATGTATGAATCAAACAAATGTATAGCACTGTAACAGTTACCAGCAGCACTGACATAACGGGATTCACACTGCAGTATGAATGGGAAACGGCCGCCACTCTTCATTGGATGATGCCAGACAAGCCCCCGGCCGGCGACCAATAGAGCCGCTCTTACAGACCTTTAAATCCTGGGGCCAAAGCCGGGTTTTCCACTAAGTGATAAATTAAGGCCTGATTAAGCCTCGGTGCGACTGGTTAGAGTGTTAGGGATCTATTTTTCTCGCACTATTAGCTTTTCCTCCCTTGTGGGTTGCTGTATTAACCCCTGCTATACTACCAAAGACTTAAGATAGGCTAGAGGCATCTCTTGGCCTTCGTGTACGTTTACCCACCGCCATATTCATTTATTCGGCATTCGGTCTAGTAACTAGCGACAATGCTGCAGCTCCAGAGCTGCAGCTGACCGCCACCTACACTGTCCATCATATCTCATGCCACTGATTGGCTGATATGTACTTAATTTAGAAATGGGAAATAATTAGGGAGAATCTTGTATTTAGAGGGTAGGTCTGCCCATAGGCCAATTGCAGTGGCACCAAAGCAGCCATTAAACCCCCATGTTGGCCTCTACCTCCTTGGTTTCCACCATCTTTCCCATGGCCACTCACCCATGGTTGTCTATCCCAGCCGTGCCACACTATGGAAAAGGACCAGGTGGGCCGTAGGGTTCAACACACAATGTCGTTAATGTAGTTTGATTATTTTTATCATTTATTTATACAGCACAACAGTTTACTCCGAGCGTAACGTAACACACATGGCTTAACAAACCCATCGACAAACGCATACAATAAACAAATTATCGCAAAGGATCAACAATGAACATTTCTCAAAATATGGGCAACTGGGTAACAAAGTTCAAACTGTAAATTAGTTTAACTTTAAACAAATGTGTGTGGGGGGGGGCGTTATGTTTTACTTCTGGCTTTCTGTGTGTGTTTTTGCTATAAAAATGTAAAATGTGCTTATTTTTCATCATCCAACATTACAGAGAAATTTCTTATGTTTGCAAAAATGACTTCTTTTTCAAACAATAGAAGAATCCAAATCACTTCTTTAAGTATCTACAAACAAAGCAATCCTGCAGCAACAGCTACTTGTCTAAAGATGTTAAGATCAGAGCCTTAGGCGTAGACTAAAGGGCAATTGTTAACATGGGGGGGGGGCGGTAAAAGGAAGTAACACAATAGAAAGACAATATTTAAGTAGCTGCCGTGATCGTGTTTAAAGTCAGAGGATGCGTGAAATAATGTCGACAGGGGCATTATTCTTCGGAATACCGTGAAGTCACGCGCAAACGCAGCTAGAGGAAGCGCACGAGATGAGACGGGTATTATGGGTAATATCTGACAGCTCTAACGGACAAGCTTCTGGTCAATTCAAGTCATAGGTCTTCAAGGTCACAAGGATACTTGTAACATAGTTACACAGTAACGTCTAAAGTGCCTGAAAAATGGTTCTGGAGCAAGAGGTATCTAAAGACCATGGTCTTCCAGAAGTCTTGAGGTCTTCAATAATCGTAAGCAGGAGAGCAGACCTGGGAAGGTATGGATGGGATCCATTTCTCCTGGAATATACCTGTTATCGAGGAATGTGTGCCATGGGCCAGGTGGTCTCGTTGGGAAGTAGGGACACCTTTGCTCTAGATGCCAGAGATCTCCTCCTGGGGCTGTACGTTGGTCCAGAACATTGGACCACCTAAGTTGGCCTGGCTGTGGTCAGCCATGAATGGCAGAACGTGAGAATGGATGGAATCCACCATCATTCCTCCCCGTTCCTGAAGATCAAAGTACTACCTCCCAAGGCCTGGTTGTGGATGGATCATTGGGAGTGTTCTAGCTATGATCACAACATGAACAGCAGATCTATCAGCAGCTCGGTCTTTATAGAACAATTTTGAATACAATACTGGAGGAGAAACATTCCGCAGGTCGTCATGGTGATTGCCCTACACATAAAACCAAACGTCCGAATTGCTCCGCTTTGCGCTAATAACATTTGCATGCAGAGGCTTAAGTATAAAGAGGAATTCTGGTGTAAAATGGTAAAAGTGGTGCAATTAGCCGTTATGGGGATTGCACCATTTCTACTACTTTGCACCAAAATTGCTCTGCACTCTAATATTTCAAGAAAAATCCCACATTTTCTATTAGACAGAGGAACCCAACGTGTAGCTTTCTTCCTCTGTTGTTGGACAGACCGACGAAATGCTCAGTTACCCTTTGGGGCAAGCGGCATCTCTGCTTTAAGGAAGGCAGCCTAGCAACGAGCCGAGAAAACTTTGCTTTTTATAGATTTTTTTACTTTATTTTTTTCTTTCCAGAAATGCATCGACAATAACAGTGTCACAAAAAAAAACCCTACTCCATATAGAGAAAAATCCGGAAGCTCTTCCAAAGGTTCTAAAGTCCGTGTTCTAGAATAAAAACTAAATTCGCTTTTATTCTCATTAAAGTTCCGCCATCGCCAACCTTCAATATACTCCAGAAGGATTCATTTCCCGGCGGGTTTATTAAGTACAGACCCTTTAGAGTCTTTTACCTAGAAAGGTTTGGAATATGGAATCCTTTATACATTGTTTTGAAACGATAACAAAGAAGTAAATGTTTGAAGCCGTTGCTATATCTTTATAATAGTAAATAAGTCTGCGGTGAGAAGATGCATCGAGGGTTTTTAGGGTTTACAAAAGTAAGGTTCTAGAGCTTAGAAGTTGGTGGCTCTAGGAGGACTTTTCTTAATAGCTCCTCTGTTCTTATGGCTTTTCACATACACATTCTACCTTGTACATAGGCTTACCTACACACACTCACACTCACACACACACACGCTCGCACACTCACACACACACTCGCACATTCCTTACACATAATAAAGGTTTTTATGGTTTACAAAAGTAAGGTTCTAGAGCTTAGAAGTTAGTGGCTCTAGGAGGACCTCCTCGATAGAAGCCATGTTCTGATGGCCGTGTGCGTTCGCAGTCCTCCTCGGACGTACTCTTACCTGCACACACACGCTCGTACATCACTTACACATCAGTCAAAACTCAAACTCACCTATACACCACAAACGAGACCGGCTTGGCCATTGGGTGCACTTGAGAAATCTAGAACACTCTTGACAACCACAAACAGGCCATGGTTCTTGGATATCCCAGCTTGGGTATAGGCGACTCCATGTATTTCAGATCCATTAACCTACCTGTTCTCAGGCAGGATGTATAGGATTACTGGCCGGTTGGAAGCTCCCGGGGACTGGCGTTGCGCAGTCCCGATCTAGAACCTTACTAGTGTGATTACTAATCGCGAGAATCCCACGTCGATAGCGTTTTAATGCGAATAACCGCAAGCAGATGTTCACTGGATTCATTTTGGGTTGGAATTGGAGACTTTTTTTCCCATTTCTGCATGTTGTCCGCGCATGTGCAGGCAGGAATGCGAGCGAAGCACCGTCAGACTCCAGTGTTCCCTGTTTCTTTGGGAACTTTCTAAAAAAAAAAAAAAGGGGTTTAGATTTTTTTATACCAGGAACTTATTTTTGATTCGGCGCAGAATTCTTCTTAAATATATTTAACTCCTCGGACGCTCGATACTGATTGGAGGATATCGGTTATACATCAGCGCGGCTTTGAACCTATTCCGGTTTTACTGCCCACTTAGGTGTTTATTTCAAAGGAAAGGATTTAAAATCGGGGGCATTCGTCTCGAGGCGCTTTCTGTTACCGAATCCGATACGGGGCTCTTAAAATATCTGGAACGTTTTGTGTAAAAATAAACCGGTAACTTTTCTTTTAGAATTCCGTGCGTCGCGTTCTAAAATAATAACAGGGTTATTTTCTAATCAGACGCTGCAACCGTTTCATAGATCGACGGAAAATTCTGTTTTTTTTGTGTTTTTTATTCCAAACTGCGTAGGGTAGGGCGCCGGGGGCCGGGGGGGGCGGCGCAAAAAACGAACCTCCCGCAATATGGAGGCCGACAACCCAAAGGGCCCGTTGTAATGTATATGATATAATCGCCTACTGCCTGGGCCTTTATGGTATAATCACTGCCAGCCCTGCCTTGGCGAGGGTTCGGTGAGGGTCTAATAAGACCCCCATATCCAGAAAACCATCCCATTGATTACTAATAACCCTACCTGGTAAATTCCGGGCTCCAGCTAACTGGAGCCCTGCCTTTTCGGAATATGTGGGTAGACGGTAACCCCGCCATTAGTTGGTGGTCCGGCTGCCATTGGTTGGTGGTCCGGCTGCCGTTGGTTGGTTGCCTTCACTGACCAATGGCAACTCACCGTAGCTCCGTCGCTACCTATGACTATCCTGTGATGTAAGGAAGTTTTAGTTTACTAAGAGTGTGGTAGCTATGTGGAATGGCCTCCCAGCAGAAGTGGTAGAGGGTAATACAGTGAGGGGATTAAACATGCATGGGATAGACAGACGACTCCTGAATCTAAGACGAGACCAACGACTGATTAAGGTTTCAGTCTTTACAGCAGGAGAAACGGGCGACTAGATGATACGTTTCTATGTTACCCTATTCTAGTCCACTCACCTGTAACAAGTATAAAAAAAACCTTTTTTTATGCACATGGTTGCCATTTTACATATAATTACAAAAACATACGAGGAATATTCTATACACAAAGAAGTAGCTATGAATTATAGTCACATTTAAAAAGAAATAAAAAAAAGATTAAATAAATATTAAAACAAAAATAACGAAATGAACGACCGAATTATGTAGGCTTTAAAGGAAAAAAAAAATGAAAGTAAATTAGTATAAAAAGCAAATGACTACGTGGAATAAAGTACTTTTTAATGAGGCTCTTGACAAAGCTAATTTCCTGAAAATTCTCAAATTACCTAAAAACATTAAATGTAAGACAATGTTTATATATGAACGTAATTTCAGTCTGCGGAGGAAAGTATCCCCCCCCCACAAATTAGTGTAACGGCTGGCTTGATTAATCGTCCACTAACAAAAAACCCATCGCATCTCTTCAGCCAAACACAGAATACATCTACGTATTCTCCCATCCATAGAATTTTAAGTAAAATGTATTTGAATTAAAAAATGTAAATTTTTTTTTTATAATTTTCTTTTTTAAATTAAATTTTTTTTTTTTTTTTGCCGACTTGTTTCTATATTTAGTTTCTGACTATAGTACATCATCTTCATAATTATTGTCTCATGTGTTGTGTTTATTGTACCTATAAATGTGTTTTTTTTTTCTTTTAAATTAATATTAATTTATTTTAATTAAATTTATAAATCTGCATCATAAATCTTCTTTTGATTAGAAAAAGGATTCTGTGTTTGTTACCCACATTGCGGACATAGAAAATTAAATGTCAACGTTCCCCGAGAACAAAGTAACTTGTAAAGGCCACCGCAATCTACAAATTTAGCATTAATAACTTATTAAAGTTACTGTTTTTTTTTTGTTTTTTTTTTTTTATTTTATATCTTTTGTTTAATTAATTTGTTTTAAAATTTAAGGATCTATAACTTTTAAGGAAGTTGAAATTTTATGGCAAAGAATGGTAAATCAGAATTAATTTTATTTTACTTTCCCATTCTGAGAATCCTTCACAACAAATAATGGGGAGGAATAATCATGCAGATAATGAAGACTGGATGTTAAGATGGTCCTTCGCTAATAAATATCAGATATATTTGTAAATTACATTTTTGAGCTCTGGCTAGTATGGCAGCGTTTAAAGTTTTCATACCTTAGCTAATAAATTGGTGTATTTATGGTTATTAATCATACAGATGATGGGGCAGGATATTAAGATAGTTTCTAATGCATACATATTGCTAATTTTGTCGTCTAAGTCCCAACGCGTCATTCATTTAATATATGGGGCTGAAAATGAAAGATTTGGGAGAGCGATAGATCCAATGTAACCGCCTAGTGTACGTTTTTACCAGGAACTGCAGAAATCCGGGACAGAAAAGCTTTTCAGAAGACCGGGCAGAACCATCAGGATTTGAAATGAATATTTTTTACTTAAATAAATCATATATTTTCTTGGAATCAACTGTTTTCTTGGAATATTGCAAGGTATAAACACCATAGTCAGCCAAATGGAAACATACACTAAGGAGATATATATATATATATA
>VKOC01004816.1:0-19582 GCA_009364415.1 Spea multiplicata
TATATATAGTTTCAAAACGCATGGATACCCTAGGAAAAATAAGAGTGTAATTAAGAAATGGTAACATACCATGGAGTTTTATTTTATTAATGGCTTGTTTGATTTATTAGCTTAAACATTGCATCATATGGTCTTGCCTTACAGCAAAGGGCTTCATTCATATATAAAAATGACACTTCATTATATTTAGTAATAATATAACATGTGTGGGAGATGGATAACTTAACTAGAAATAGATAATAAATAGAATGCTCATACTTTGTGTATTACTGAACCCAATTCCAGTTTCCTAAGGGTGTCAACAATGCTTTGGTCCTTGGAGAACATGAATTCTTTTTCATGGCCCCTCCTGCCTGAACACTACAGTTAATAGTAAATCTTTTTAAACAATGTCCAGCAGCATATTAATCGAAAAAGATATATGGTCTATCCTATAAAAATGCTAGACTGTCCTGAAACAGAGAATCAACAGTCTAGAAGGAATATCTGCAGCACACAGCCCCCCATTAAAGCGGTGATTGGTGGCAATGCGCCTTTCCTATAGTGCAATTTGGAAGACTGGCCTCCACCCAGGGAAAAAAAATGTCTTCCAAACTGCCCAATCAGTGTGGCAGCCTGTTCATCTCTAGCCTGTCAATCATGCAACCAAACTGATGCAAACTGGGTAAGGGGTGCTCCCGGGTCGGGTTGAGACAGGCCTGAAATGCCTAATTGCTGGAACTGCTGTCCCAGAAATTGCATAGAGAATTTGACACACCTAGGAGCTTCTCCCAATCCACAGCTATCTGCCCCTAAATTTGTAAGGGGTGGATTGATTCTGGTTGCCTTAAGAGTTAAGCAAACTAGGATCAACCATTATTTTTTTAAATTTATGTGATCACTGTGAAAATCAATCACAATGATCACATGCAACGAATGACAATTCAGTCGTCTGCAACCCTGAATTATTAAAATATACCCCTACCCCTCTCTCACTGACACACTTTGATCTTGTGTCAGGAAAAAAAAGAGGAGAGAGTGCAGGGCAGAGTGTAAGTGTGCATATGAGTGTGTGGCAGAGTGTAAGTATGGATATGAGTGTGTGGCAGAGTGTAAGTGTGCATATGTAAGTGCTAAGAGTGTAAGTGTGTGTACGAGTGGTAAAGTGTTTTTTCCCAATAGGGTCATCTTATATGTAGGTCTTCATTAAGATTCAACTTATAGGGGTCATTTTATAATCAGGATCATCTTACAATTGAGTAAATACGGTAGATACGTAGGATATAAGGTGACACTCATCTATCACATGCATTACAGTGCATATAATGGGTACCTTTACCTCACCATCTATTTCATAATAGCATTTGTACCAGTGTCCTGGGGGCATCGTTGGTTGAGCCTGCTAATCTAACCAATGTGTACATGTATGAAACCAATAATTGACTATTTGGCAAGACTTCATCTGCATTTCTTTAGCAGCTGTAAACAGCCCTGGAAGCATATGTCACCCCCTATCTCTGAGTAAATTCCATGTAGATTGAAGAGGTATATCTTACACCTCTGCAGTGGTAACATCTGGGCAAGGACTTGTGATTCCAGATGTGACAGAAAAAAAAGGCAGCTTCTGTGAGAGCAAAAATCATATTGAAACTTGTAAATACAATTCTAGAAACATAAGGTTTAAAACAGAATGAAAGGTCCAGGATTTGGGTGCATGGCCAGTACATTGAACAAGGCAACAACCTAAAGAGGAAGCTTCAAGCAGCCAATCAGTGGCAAGAATAGCCGGCCAGGGCGGAGGCCATGTGGTGTCAGGTATACATACTAAACAGAGATCTTTAATAATAGAAAATCATACTTGATAATGAGGCATTCAGCAACACAAAAATGTAGGGTCTCATTTACCCTATTGACGACAGGTGTTTCAAATATGGCAGTGGCCTGCAGATGGAAAGAGAATTTAGGGACCGTTCAAGAATCACTTCATTCACTAGGCTGGTGTTGCTAAAATCCCTCAATTCATCGGTGGTATACCTGTACCTAGGAGATGTTGCTGAACACATATTGGGGTGTATGACAGTGACTTATTCCAATTAAATTCATACCTGAAGTACAATGTGTATAAACATATATATATATATATTAATATTATTATGGTAGATGTAATTGGCAAGCTTCAATATGTCCTAAAATAGGACATGGGAGCAGGATTACCAGATGTCAAAATTCCAAGGCTTTTTTAATTATCTTTTGTAGATGAGTAAAAGATTTTTCAAATAAAGTCAGAAAGCATGGTGGGGGGTTTACATTTTTGACTATATTTTATTTTTATATATACTAAATTGGATGATATGATCAAAACAATGGTATCTAATGTAATCCCTTCATGTCCTGAAAAAATCAATATATAATCTGTGTGGGTGCAGTCCCATCATGAACGGGTTGATATGTATGCTTTTTTGATGATGCTGCATGGGACATGGGAGCATCACTTTAATCTAAGAAAAAAAGGTCCATACTTTCCCTTTACAATGATAAATCTGGTCAACCTTGTCTGAATGCAGAAATTGTGTATGTGACTTTTTATGTGACTGTCAACTACTTATGGCTACTTAAGCTATTGGGCAAGTCAAAAAGAAAATGTGTTTCAGTTCTACACATCTTTGTGAACTTTAGGAGTGTAAAACACTCATACACACCAAACGGTTTTTAACATTAAGAAAGAGAGAACGTGTGGAAAGTAGATCTATATAAACTACCTAAAATCTCCACTTTTGACCTGTTTCTAGCACCTTTACTACTATGGACAGATTTTATGTTTCATAATCACTGCTTTTATGTCCTCGCACTAGGTCAAAACACTAGGGTAAGTATATTTTTCCTTCCTTAAGATAACTATGGGAAATATTCTGCAGGGTTGCTTCATGTCACTACCACCTTCAATGGAAAATGAAATATAAGTTAAATTGTTTTAAGGGATGACAAACCAAAGTCTTTAGAATTCTTGTAATGCTTCACATTATCAGCCTGCCTAACCTGCATCACACCATCTTATAAAAAGCACTTAGACCGACCCATTAACATACTTCTTAATAATCTTTCGTTCAATAAACTTTATACTCCATGTAATGTTTCAGAATACCTCCTCGTACAGTACAGAGGATAATGCATTGTCCAAGTGCAGGTCCTATTACTAGCCTGACACTTTCGAGCTCTTGACTGTATACTGCAATAATAGGAAGTATGGCTCATTAAGACTTAAGCTAGGAGCGTTGTGTGGATGCATTACTTTCAGAAGACTAAAATGTGTCGCCAGTTTGCAAGCTCTCTTGGGCCTGTACAGTTTTAATTGAATTGAGTCGAATTAAATTCATTAAATGAGCAGTTGCAAAGGAAGCATGATTAATACTCCCAGGGCTCCTAGTAATAGAATAATGTGGACAGCAGAGGAATCCGCTCACCTCCTCTACTGAAACACATCTACCTGACCTAGACTGCAGCCTCACGCTGTGTGGGAATTTCTCTTGCGTCAGCATTAACTTCATTTCCATTTCCTCTGTTTAAAGTTCATTTCCTAAAAAAAGATGATGATGTAGGTAATGGGCATATGTAGGAATATAACCCTGAAGATAAAACAGCTTCATGTGTTCTTTTTAATTGTGAATGACTCTTGGCTGTACTATGGAGTATTCTTGCAACAGACCTGCATACCATTTTGTAATTATTAATAAAAGAATTGTAGATACAAGAATGTTTACCTTCTGATTCTTTGTTTAACCCTCTCGCCATTAACAACATATGTGGATCCAGAATGCTAATAAAGCATCTCATACATGGTGTTAGTCTATTGTTCTCTATATTTGTGGAAATATGTACTGTATCCCTCGACGTTGCTTCTTGAGTATAATTATGGCATTTAACCCATTTTTATGTTTGCCTTCCCTTTACGTTAATGTTACCTACATGGACTTTGTGTGCAATTTCTATATGTACAACAGCATAATTTACATAAATTTACTAAGGGAAAGGAAGGAACATTCAAGAGAAACATTTAACTTTAAAACAAGAGGGAAACATATTAATTAAAAATGCATAGCTGACTTTTTAATTTCAGTGATATTGTTAACAGCATCCTTACAGCTGTTGGGTGGGAGGTCTGGAATGATAAGATTCTTTGATGCGCCACTGCTCATAGGTCATTTAGAACAGAGATCTCTAATTTCCCCAACCATTCCATTTACACTATTGAGGACTGTGCCTAGGTGGTACGTCCTCCACAGCATGCTGTAACTGGCGCCACATGTGTTTAAGAGACAGAGCTCCAGGATATGGTGCCATGACTTGATGCTCAACGTAAGGACAGTGGCTGTAGATAGGGCACCTGGGGCAAGTGCATCTAGTGCATCTCCCAACATGAATACGGTTTCATAGCTTTTTAGCATGTAAACAGAAAGAGCTGCAAAAGCTGTATTGTTTCTCAATGTTTGAACACACAATGCTGCTTGTGCCATCTCATGTCCAAATCCCAGGGGTCCCAAACAGGTGACAAAAGTAACCTAGGCTAGAGAGGAACACTTGTCGTTCCTATAACACAACCTTTCCCAGTATTGGTTACCCAGTCTTTTGACTATTTCTTCTGTTTGTTAGGGTATATATTTTACTTACAATCTTCACCTATTTTTACTTTTGTTCAAGTACCAAGTGACTGCTATTGTAACTCTTCAAACTGTTGCTATAATGACTTCCATATGTTCATGCTATTAATGGCCCGGTAATGGCAAGCCCACTCAGAGATTTACTGCGGCAACATGTTACAGGCCCATTGTTGTGGCAATAAAGCACTCATGAGTTAGATTATCACTATACAATGTTATAGTGTGTCTTTTTCAACAGGAGACACTCATGCGTTGGCTACTGCTGCTGAAAGATGGTGGCATACTGAAATAATCCACTTGGCGCATGACATTCAAACATGTTGCTGTCCCCCTGGCAGTAGAGAGGTTAAGTAACTCTTTTGCTTAAAAAACATTGCTTTAATTGCGTCTCAGTTTATTTCAGAATTCTCATCTGTATGGAATAAGTTTTGTGGGAAACCTCTCTGTATAAAACTTCTATTCAAGCTTTTAAAGCCAGTCCCACTCATTGCCATTATACCCCAGCATGGGGGATTAGAACCAGCCAATGAGATCATAACGCACTCTCTGTGCTGGGGGCTCGTGGGAGCACAACTTTCTAACCCCCCTATTATCTAACATCCATTCATAAAAAGTTCCTGGCTCTGTCACTCCATCCCCCACACACAGAGCACAAGGGGGTTGTGCATCTTGTGCAGAGACCTTATTTCCGACCCACCTCCCCAAAACCAGAAACACAGACGAAAACATTTTATTAATGGAAATGAAAGGAGGGATTTCTTTTTTAAAAGAAAAAAAAAGGGAAATACAAAGTGAACAAGGAAAAGCTTGCATTTTTCAGATGAATGTAACAAATATATATTGACCTTAATTATAGGAAGATAACAGGATGTCTGTAAATTTATAGGCTGAACGGGGGGCTGGGGCACTTAGTAATTGGGGGGAAGCATTGGGCAAAACTAAAATGATGCCATATGTCACCTTGGGGCGCCTTTTTAACTGGAATACTTCTGCCAGATTTATAGAACACGGTTAAGAGAAGTGATTTAACCCTGCTGAGATTAAGAGACTGAAATACATACATGAAAGGTAGAAGAGTAATACAATGCCGTAGCTAAAAAGGAACATGCGATGGTGAACGGCAATGCGCATTGTCAGATATAATAATGGAAGATGCTCTTGATATAAAAACAACATGAATAGGGTTGCCCAGCATGTGCCAGCTTGCTCTTGTCTCTATGAATCAGTGGAAGCAATAGAGATAGGTCACCCTAAAGGGTCAGACGTGGGTGTGCAGGGCACTCTGTAAACTTGAGTGTAAGGGTACCTTGTTTTTCCTGGGAGCAGACACAGGTCATAACCCTGAGGATCAGAGGTCATATCATGATAATAGAGAGTGAGCTTGGCATTCCAAATATTCCCTGACACTGCGATGAGAACTGTGCAGGCAGGAGGAGGAAAACACACATCAGCTATAGCCATAGAAGCTTTTACTCAGGGTCACATTGTGTCCTCTTGAATAATACGGGCAAGCAAAGTACTAAGGTGCCGCCGCATTGTTAGTGTTCCAAACTTAACCTTTTCCCTTTCAAATGAAAGTTAAAAAAATGGCAGTGGTCTCCAAACCTTTCATGCTCTTAGGCATATTACGTAAGATCTCATTATTAATTACTCATTATTGATAATGGTGATGAGATCAGTGAGCTTTGGAGCTCAAAGAAAAAGTCCTTTTTAGGCTTTTCAAGGCAAGAGAGGACGTGTGGCTATGTGTATGCCCCATTCGGATTGGTTTGTGTCTCTGCCCCACATCTAAAGGAGTTTGTCCTCAATTTTGTCCTTTCTTTCCCTGTGTGGGGGGAATAATGTTAAAGTTTGTGTTACAGCAGTTTTTTTCATTTTACTATATTCTGCTTGCAGGCCTAGGTTGGCTTTTCTCTGAGACAAAACATCCCGTGGTTAACATATACAATTTTTGCTGCAATATAAGACAATGTTTTAAAAAGAATCTGAAATAGCAACCTTGCATTTAATCAGACCTCATAGAGTCTAGCTGGGAAAAACGCAGTCCAACTAGAGGGTGAGGACTACTGAAACGGGATAGAGTCTGCCACAAGGCTCTGCAAAGTCGGAGTTTCATTCTGTTGATAAAACATCTCCTTTGTGACTGTGAAAGTATGCCAGTGACATAACTAAATACTCTCCTAACCATTATCTTCAATCTGCCGATAATGTGTCTCTCGTCCGCCTGTATCAGTTCTTTTGGCTTCCATCTCGGAGTCTACCTGTTTCCTCCATCTTTCATTCTGAACGAAACCATCTGACCCTCCAACAACCTTCACTATAATCAAATCAACCTCCTGATAGATTGTAAGCTCACAAGGGCCATCTACTTCTTTTGTATAACTATGTATTTGCATGTGTTACTGTCAATTTTGTATATTGTCAATCTCAATAAGCTTTTTAATTTACTTTTGAAACACCACTATAGAATCTACCGGCGCTCTTTAAATAAATGTCACAGCCACATACTTCCCCGAAGAGGGACAGGAGGGAAAATTAAAGTGTCTTCTACTGATAAATGCAGTCAAAGGTGATGGCAGCCTAAAGTATTGATATAGCCCAGGGGCTAAGACATGTACCATGGTGTTTTAAGGGTCTTTTGGTGGTTCTTGGTTGCCAGGATTTAAAAATGAGCTTCAATGATGAACTGTTGTTTATTTTGCAGTAATTTCACCCATATGGTTTAATGGTTACACCAATGTCTTTCTGCTTATTAATGCAATTCAAATATGAATAATTTGGAGGGGTAATGGTCATACCTGGAACTCTCCGGGTTTACCCGGAGATTGCCGGGTGAAGCACCGCTTCTCCAGTTCAAGACCGAATCCTCGGGGCTGCGGGACCGGGGTGTGTCAATTTTCCCTTTAAATGGGGGTGTTTCCCGCCGCCGTCAGAGGGAACGTCCCCAATGTCAGCAGAAACTCCCACCGACATCACGGGGCCGCTGACGTCAGTATGCAGTCCTGGCCATGTCCCGCAGGGGAAGACTCCGAGTAGCTGGAGCCCAGAAGTTCCCAGGTATGGTAATGGTGTCCCAAATATTTTGTTATATTATATGGTTAACGTTTAACAAAGTGCATGATTCCATTCTATATCTTCAAAACACAATGTTATATCTGTTGAATATATTTAAGCAGCTGTTTGGTAGTTTGACACAGCAGGGAACATGATGTTAAGAATATACCGTACTTACCGGCGTATTACATGCTCCGGCGTATAACACGCACCCTCGCCGGAACCGGAAGTGCGGGGGACGCGGCTACAGAAAGTTATCGGCGTATAACACGCAGGTAGGGTTTAAACTTATTTTTTTAGACATAAAAGTGCGTGTTATACGCCGATAAATACGGTACTTCAGAAAACACAGACGATGTAAGATGTCATATTTATATGTACATAAATATATTTTGTAAGCAATGGTTAAAGCCTTGGCAGAGATTCAGGTATGAATTAGTTAAGGCTAGTGTAAATTAACTTTTTCCTTATGTTTCGGGCTTTTTTCAGTCATTAAGATGCAATGTTTAGGATGGGTTGCCTTAAAATCTGGACCACCTTGTATGTCAGCAAATATGATAATCGATGCATGACATTTTTCAGGTCACCACAACTGACACTATTTAGTGAATACACGCCATGCAGAACTGAGTTGATAATTGATATATTTTTCTCTGTGGCAATTATCAACTCTTGAGTGTGAGCACAACTGTGTTTCATGAATGGACTCCATTATGTCTAGCTGACAGCTTTTCATATAGGTGTCACATGCTGTTCTTTCTCTATCTCTGCACTTACCACATTCAGTCTGTTTCTCATTCTTTCATACTTTTATGTTTTCACTCCATCTGTTTTGCTCACCTTTGTTTGAACAGTTCCTGACCACTGTGTCACCTTTCTCATAATTTCACTCCCTGTCATTTTCTATCACAGTGTTCTCTTTTTTCTTGGAAGTCATGTAAAATCATTTGACGCAATCATATTCCCTCCCTTTCATCATTATTTCAGTACTGTCAAGCTGTATTAATACAATGTCTTATTAAGAGCCATTCTAATTGACCTTTCAATATTGTCTTATCCTGGCTCCTCCTCCCAATACTGTAACCCCCACCTGCCTCTTACACATTTACCCTATATCTCTTATCATTGCAGAGTCCACTATCATGCTCCTGACCCTCAATCACTCCTCAGACTCTAAAACTGCTCTCACTCCCTTTCACTCTTTCTAACTCACTAAGGCTTCTCAAGCACTCTTTTCCCTTGTTATAGGAAGCCGAGACTCCATTTCTTCCCCCACCCTTCCCTATGATTAGGTCATATGCTGCCACCCTCCCTTTCTCCACCATAACATAAAGAACACTGTTCTGCTCCAGATGTGAGGGGGATCAGCCAGCCAAAGAGGGAAAGGGAAAAATTTAGAATCAACTCTTGCCACTTTCCTTCTTCTTTACTACTTACCCATAAAGAAACATATAATACAGCCAAACAACCCCCTGCTGATCATTCTGTCTCGCATTAATGTATATACTTTGTTAGATGTGTTTCTTTGCCACTCCATTTTTGTCTTTCTCTCCCTCCTTTCCATCCCCACCCCCTCTTTTCCACTCTCTTCAGTCTTTGAGGATTCTCTGTGATACATATTGATGCAGGACACATCAAACAAACTCATGCAGCATCTGATTTGGTTTAAAGTCTCTTTCATTTCCAGCTCCCACTTACTGCGCATAATTCAGGTCAGATTGACTGAAGCAAATCTATGGTTCCTCGTTTGGAGGATTGCTACACCTTTTGATTTGTGAATCCCTGAACCTTGCTCTGGCTCCAGCTCAATGGTTTTCATCACTTGCTATCTGCCACCAATTCCACTTACTGTTCTATACGTTCATGCTTTTTGCTCTTTCCCACGATTCCCTGTACCTATGAAAGGCAGCCTTTCCTTTAAACCTGACCCTTGAAAGCCCAATACATTAACCTATTCCAGAGTCTATTTTGGTGGGTAGTTATGTTGTCAACAGTAACTTTTAATTACAAAAAAGAGAGCACAAGGGAACGTTAATTAGCCTAGGAGGGAATGGGGTAGTGACAGGGAGCAAAGTAATTAGTAATTATCTTCTTTTGAGGATAACTTTAATGATTTTCTTCCAAAGGATCAGGAACAATGAAAGGTTTCTGTCCTCAGATAAACAAAAGTAGGTTATGGCTTTGATATAAAAGTGACGTATGTATAGCTGCACTGGAGTAGTCCAAATCCTAGTAACCAGGGAGCCATGGCTCCTAAAAAAGTTTCAACTGGTTCTAGGTGGAACTCATCCTTGCTGAGTGTTAAAGAATGTTACTTTTAGTGCCTATCTTGATCTATCTTAAAAGAAATCAGACCTACATGCTAGCAGTGTCAGTAACAATACACAGGCTTTAAATGGTTTCCTATAGTATGAAGCCTGCTTTAAAGCAGCAGAACTATACATTTCTCTAGGTGCACATAGGACTGGTGTACACCCAACATGTGAGTTTAAAATGCCAGGTCTATTGTGCAACAGTTATACGGCAGAGTAAAGTAAAACAACATTTCCAGTTATACCTATGTGAACATTAACAGTACAAAGTAATCCCTGCTCCTATTCTTTCAAAACTACATTATCTGGTCTACAAAGACACCAAGAGCTTTCAGGAATAAGAGCCATAATACATTGAAGGCAACCATTCAAGTACATAAGTGCATTGTAATTCAAGGAAATAATCAACTGAAAGAGAGATGAGGCCCTTATATCTGAGTGATAATGTAAGGGTAATATATATAGTACTTTAAATGAAAAATGAGAGACTCAACTGATTGGCTACAGTTGACATTTAGTAGTTAATAATAGAATGCTTAAGCTAGACAACGATTTTTAGTAAACAGAACTGATCCAAGTGTTTCTCATTTATGAGTCAGATTAGACAGGTTAAGTGTACAATAGAAATGCTATCTCAAAGACAACGCACCTTTAATGGTTTGCATCCCAAATATAAGCTAAAGATTAGCACTGCCCTGCATCGTAGAATAATTTATTTATATACAGATTAACAGACAGGACATACAGGTAGTAATAAAGGTAGCTAGACAGATATATAAATAGCAAACTAATTCAATAAATGTATGTCAACCCGCTGTGTAGGACAGGATAATCACAGAGACTACTAAAACATTTGCTCTCCCCAGGGGGTGTTTATACAAAATAAACCTTCTCCTGTCAGCAACCCCTTCTCTGGACCAGACACAATGCTGATTAATTAAAACAGATTGCCAGCTGATTGATTGAGGAACTGGATGTTTCACATGACAGACCAAAAACAAATCACTGCCTCCCCCCTATCATTCCCCCGACAAAGACTCTTTCACAGGACTCAGGTTTCTAGGAACATGGCTCATCACAGCTCCATGCAGACTGTGGGGATTAGCATGCCAGTCTATCCTGGCTCTCTCCAAAGAGAAGGACAGATAATTCTCTGTATCTCAGGTGAATAGGCCAATGACGAGCAGCATATATATATGTACGTGTCCAGCAATAGCTTGACCATAACCTCAATTCAGCCAGTGAGATGTATAACCCAACGGCAGCACTGTTACCCACTTCTCTTTCTTTCTTGGGTCACAGAGTAATCCATACTTGCGCCCCTTATATGTCATTCATTATATGTCCATTCTCCAAACCAGCAGATAATGGTTGAAATCATAATTCCTCCATGTTGACATACTGCTGAGTGCTTGCTACTTCACTGCACACGCAACTTAGGTTCTGATATTTGTGTACATTGAAAACATAGTAACGACACATCAGGCTGATAGACAGATCACTTGCTTGGTAATACGTTGTTGATGAGAGCCGTGTTAGTCCACTGAGCAGGTATGAGAAGTGTGAAAGGCACATTCTTCTTACACTGACCTAATTAACTTACACCCACTGGTCACTTTATTAGGTGCACCTGTTCAATTGCTTGTTAACACAAATAGCTAATCAGCCAATCACATGGCAGCAGCTCAATGCATTTAGGCAGGTAGACGTAGTCAAGACAACTTGCTGAAGTTCAAACCGAGCATCAGAATGGGGAGGAAAGGGGATTTAAGTGACTTTGGATATCCAGTGAGCGGCAGTTGTGTTGATGAAAACGCCTTGTTGATGTCAGAGGAGAATGGGCAGACTGGTTCGAGATGACTGAAAGACAACAGTAACTCAAAAACCCACTCGTTACAACCAAGGTATGCAGAATACAATCTCTGAACATACAACACGTCGAACCTTGAAGCAGATGGGCTACAGCAGCAGAAGACCACACGGGTCTTTAGAATTCCTGGCTACAACTATGTAAGATTTCCTAAATGTATTAACAGCCCAGTGTCATAACATTTCTGCTGCTAAGAACAGGAACCTGAGGCTACAACTTGCACAGGCTCACCAACATTGGACAGTTGAACACTGGAAGAACATTGCCTAGTCTGATAAGTCTCAAGTCCAGCTGCAACATTCAGATGGCAGGGTTAGACTTTACCCTAAACAACATGAAAGCATGGATCAATCCAGCCTTATATCAACGCTTAGTATATAATATAGTTGCTGACCATGTCCATTCCTTTATGACCACAGTGTACCCATCTTCTGCATAATGCACCATGCCACAAAGCTCACATCATCTCCACCTGTTTTCTTGAACGTGACAAATTGTTCATTGTACTCCAATGGCCTCCACACAAAAGGGGGTCCAACCCTGTACTAGCAAGGTGTACCTAATAAAGTGGCCAGTGAGTGTATTTTCAGCTTACACTTTTGTCAGCTATAACTTATTAGTCTGTATTTCTTGATCCATACACGGCCATAAATACCTGAAGTTTTTTGTTTAGTAGTGCTTTGGACGAGGAAGGTAGATTCTCTCAAATCTGTCCTAAAAACTAAATGTTAGTACAACAAAAAAGGTATTAATACATACTGCAAATTGTTGCCCCGATAATGTGTGGTAGAACATAATCAAATGGCGAAATTATAATGTATGCTTTAAAATTAATTAAAATGCACGGATCATTGATTTAAAATATTTCACTGTGTACACATCCAATCATGTCATCGCAGCCAGTAGGAAGTTCTTGGTCATTGTCCTACAGAGCCAAAAAGAAATCACCCACCTCAGCACGAGACTCCAGAGAGGTTATGATTAACCCCTTGATGACAATTGCCGGTCCGGGCACGTCACTCAAAATCGTGACGATTATGACAATTGACGAGCCAGGACCGGCACGTCATTAAACGGGTGAAAAAATCGATCCGTGATCGATTTTTTCACTCAAACGGTGTTGCTCTAATGCCTCGACATCGAGGCATTGAGCAACACCAAAAAAACCATTCCCGCCCCCCCCCGATCGCTCCTAGGAGCAAAAAAAAAAACATGTTTGAAAGACTGCACGTCTTTCAAACATGGCGGCGCCCGCCGCCGAAAAACGGGTTTAGGAAGCGATCGCGAGTCGCTTCCTTTGCTTAGCTGGTGTTGCTAAGATGCCTCAGTATCGAGGCATCTTTGCAACACCTGTTTAGCAAAGGAAGCGACTCGCGATCGCTTCCTAAATGCTTAACTTACCTTCCCGGTGCCGGTGTCTTCGAAACACACGCGGTGTTTCAAGATGGCGGCGCCCATCAAGCCGGGGGGCGGAGCCTGCTGACATCATCGGGGGGGGTGTTGCTGGATGTCATGGACATCCAGTGAATAACACCCCTAGTGGTCAGATCACTCATAAGAGTGATCATGATTTGCTAAATCAAAGGCAATGTTTTCTAAACATTGCCTTTGATCAGTATTGGATCTGCCCCCCTCCTTCACTTGCTTCTAGTGAGGGAGAGAGACAGATCTGTGTGTGACAGGTATTCCCTAATAAAAAAATATATATATTGATCCAAAGGCTCTTATAAGAGCCACCCATATAATATTAACCCCTTCATTGCCATTGATCACTGCATAAACAGTGATCTTGCATAGTGGCAATTGTTTTTGGGGGTTTTTTTTTTACACTTTTTTTTTACTTTTTTTAGGTTTTTTTTACTTTTTTTTAGGTTTTTTTACTTTAGTTTTTTTTTTATTTTTATTATAGCCATTAACCCTTTCCTTCCCCACTATTTTTGCTGCAATTCTTACCATGCAGCAGTATACGGCTGAGGAGGCGTATGCCTTTTTGGCCACAGATTCTGAGGCCACTGATACAGCGTCAGATTTTGACGTTGGTCAGTTCACAGATACATCTAGTGATGTATCTGTGGCTGTTAGGACGCCTGCCACACGTAGTCGTAGCGCCTAATAGGTACAAGCCAGCTATCCCTCCTTTTTCTGGAATTCCTGGCATCAATATTGATGTTACAGGATTCACTCCACTGCAATTTGTGCAGGTTTTTTTGGGAGACGATGTCTTGGGAGACATTGTCACACAAACAAACATTTATGCCCAGCAGCACCGTGCTGCTAGCCCTAATTCTTTTTGGGCAAAACAGCCATGGACTCCCATTGACGTGCCAGAATTTCTTAAATTCTGGGCACTCACAATGTTAATGGGCATTATAAAAAAGCCCTCCATCCGCTCCTACTGGAGCACCAGCCCCATCTTTAGTACCCCTATTTTTGCCCAAACTATAACTAGGCAAAGGTATGAAATGATTCTTCGTTTCATGCATTTTAGCGACAACAGCCTGTGCCCCCCTAAGGAGGACCCCCAGTTTGATAGGCTCTACAAAATCCGCCCCCTGATTACCCATCTCGCTGCCAGGTTTCCAGAGGTTTATACACCTGGAAAGAATATCTGCGTGGATGAATCCCTAATGAAATATAAAGGAAGGTTGGGATTCAAGCAGTATATTCCTTCCAAGCGCTCCAGGTATGGAGTGAAGGTGTATAAGCTCTGCGAGAGCGAGACAGGATATACCCATGCCTTCCGGGTATACGAGGGTAAGGATAGCTACCTTGACCCTCCAGGTTGCCCAGACCATCTGGGCACCAGTGCCAAGATTGTTTGGGACCTAATATTCCCCCTTATGAACAAAGGCTACCACTTGTATGTAGATAACTTCTATACAAGCGTCCCTTTGTTCAAGCTGCTGTATTGTTTCGATACGGTAGCTTGCGGTACTATAAAAAAGAACCGCTTAGGTTTCCCACAACGCCTGGTACGAACCCGGCTAGGAAAGGGGGAGACCTCAGCTCTACGCCAAGAGGAGCTTTTGGCATTGAAGTTCAAGGACAGAAAAGAGGTGTGCATGCTAAGCACCATCCACGATGAAAGAACCGTGGAGGTTTCTGTCCGTGGCAGAGCTGGGGTCACTAGAAAGCCAGTGTGCATCAGGGCCTATAACAAGCACATGGGTGGAGTTGATCTGTCAGATCAACTTCTACAGCCCTACCTCATTATGAGGAAGACAAAGGCCTGGTACAAGAAGGTTGCAATTTATCTAATGCAAATTGCAACCTATAACGCTTTTTTGCTGCACAAAAAAGCAGACACTGGGCTGAAGCTGTCTTTTTTGCAGTTTCAGCTCGAAGTAATTTCAGGTATCTTGTACCGTGATGCACCTGGTCCCCAAGTAGTGATGGGAACCAACAGAATTGGGGCTACCCATTTTATTTTTAAAATCCCCCCTACAGCAAAGAAGCAGAATCCCCAAAAGAGATGCAGGGTATGCTACAGCAGGGGGCAAAGAAAGGACACCACATTTTACTGTCCAGATTGCCCTGGAAAACCTGCACTCTGTGTCGGTGACTGCTTCAAGCTGTATCACACAGTTTCCCATTTTTAATTTTTTTTTTTGTTCCTGCTCCATTTTTGTATTTTTTTTTAATTTTTTGTTACATTTACTGTTTTTTAGCTTTTATTTGCTCCACCATTTTTAAGCGTTTTTATTTGCACTGTCAAGTGACCCCTGTGTCCATTCCGTGGCATGAGGGACCACTTAAGGTGCTAGATCAAATCCCTTCTTGGAGATAGGCCAGGCTTTCTTGTAACCTGTCCCTACTGATAGTTGGGTACAAGCATTTTTCTTTACCCAGATGTAAAATTCCTACTGAATTTGAATTGCTCATGTTCCAAATGTGGCCTTTTTGCCCCCAAACAATCTGACAAACCCATGCATGTGGGGTATCAATGTACTCAGGAGATGTTGCTGGACACATATCGGGGTGTTGTGTGACAGCAACATATACCAGGAGCTGTAATTTCACACCTGAAGTACAAAGTATGTGAAAAAAACACCAAAAACAATTACTATCACAAACTTTGACAAGGGTTGGTGGTAGGATTAGTGCATGGAAAGGGTTAAACTATCAGCATCTAAAATACCCTGGGGTGTCTAGTTTTCAAAAATATATGGTTTGGTGGGGTAAATTTAATTTGCTGGCTTCAAAGATGCCCCAAATACCACATAGAGACAGAATTACCAGATTCAGAGAAAAATGGTTTTGAATTAGCAAAACGCTACTTGTACTTATTGCCCCATAACGTGTAGAAGAAAGCAAAAAAACATAAAAACATTGGGTATTTCTAAACTCGGGACAAATAGTAGAATCTATTTAGCAGGTTTTTCAGTAGTTTTTTATGATGAATAAAAGATTTTTCAAATAAAAGTGAGAAAATGTGTTTTTTTTTCAATTTTTCGTCATATTTTAATATTTTTATTATAGGAAATTACATCATATGAAAAAAATTTTGGTGTCTGAAGAAAGCCCTTCTTGTCCTGAAAAAAACAATATATAACTTGTGTGGGTTTAGTAAATGGGTTAAGAGAAAATTACAGCTAAACACAAACACCGCAGAAACGATAAAACAGCCATTGTCACGAAGGGTACAAAAAGGAAAATCAGCCTTTGTCGCGAAGGGGTTAAAGATAGCCTGATATACTAAGTATTGGGACAACTGACCATTACACCAATAGGACTTTTATGACATTGCATTTCTAAATACACAGACATTAATATGTACTGGAACCCCCCCCCTTTGCAGCTATAACAGCTTCCACTTCTGGGAAGGCTTCTCACAAGAGTGTTTCTGTAGGATTCTTTACTCATCTATCAAGTACAGCGCTGATGGTGGATGAGAAGGCATGGCTCACAATCTCCATTCCAGTTCATCCCAAAGGTTTTTGATGGGGTTTTGGTCAGGGCTCTGTGCTAGGGCCAGTCAGGTTCTTCCACCACTAACTCATCCAGCCATGTCTTTATGGACCTTGCTTTGTGGACTGGGGCACAGTCATGCTAGAATAGAAAACCTCCTTTCCCAAACTATTCCCTACAAAGTTGCATTGGACAATGCTATATAATGGCCAGGTGTCCCAATACTTGTGTATAACTAAGCATTTGTCCCCCCACTAGACTGCATTCTTGTATATCAGTCAGGAATATGTGTTTATTCTTTGTTTTGTGTCCTGTACTATCCTCAGATTCTGTGAGATGTGTCACTGCATATGCTTACTGCTCAAGTGATGTTACAACCACATTATAATTAATCATTCCAGGGTGGGCTCCTTGAACTAATGATTACTGCTTAAAGGTTTACATAAAGGAAGCATACCATGACAGGGAACCTGATGGTTCAATTCCCGTTGTATCCCATCAGCTGTTTTCTATTAGATGTCCAAAATTCTAATACCAATGTTCCCGTCAAACGAGGTGCATCTAGGTATGATTAGCTTAAGTGTTTTCCCTTCATTAATATACAGATATGTGAAAAAGAAAGCACACCCTCTCTGAATTCTATGGTTTTACATATCGGTACATAATAACAATCATCTGACCCTAGCAGGTCTAAAAATTAGGTGAATACAAACTCAGATAAACAACACATGACGTATTGCACTGTGCCATGATTTATTCAACCAAAATAAAGCCAAATTGGAGAAGCCCTGTGTGAAAAACTAAGTACACCTATGATTCAATAGCTTTTAGAACCACCTTTAGCAGCAATACAAGTAATCATTTTGTATGACTTTAACAGTCTCTCATATCATTGAGGAATCTTAGCCCACTCTTCTTTACAACATTGCTTCAGTTCATTGAGGTTTGTGGGTATTGTTTATGCACAGCTCTTTTAAGGTCCCACCACAGCATTTCAATCAAGTTGAGCTCTGGACGTCGACTATGCCATTGAAACACCTTGATTCTTTTCTTTTTCAATTTCACTGAGCTTGGGATTATTGTCCCCTTGCATCACTCAATTTCAGACGAGCTTTAGCTGTCGAACGAATGGCCTCACATTTGACTCTAGAGGTTGTACTTACCTAATATTTAGACCTACTAAGGAACAGATGTTTGTTATTATGCCCTGATATGTTACTGGCACCTGGATAGAGGTTTTCTTTACAACCCTCCCCCTGACAAGTAGAACACACACTTACACACAAACTAAAACATACTAACATACAAACACACCCTAACAGAAACACACTAACACCATACATTAACTCACTCTAACATCATAAACTTGTAATATACACCAACACACAACCGCTCAAATTGATGCGTTATGTTAACACTCGCACACATACACTCCAACACAATATGCTAACACACACACACTCAAGCTCACCCCTACACACTATTGACACCACACATTTACTTTTATCTTGCACACAGCTTATCACTCTCTGTGGAAGCTAAAAATGCAGGGTCACATGGCGTTGCGTTACACGAGGCAGCTGAGCACCTCCGTTATAAGGGTGCCTGGGTTTAGTGCGCCTGCTTTAGTAGGAAAAATCACACATTAGTAACAGTGTAAGCATCACTGTCTGGAAAAAAGAGACAGGTCACTGTAATGTAAGGTGGTGATACATTCATTAGGTCCATGTGATAAGAATGTGTTGAGGAAAGAAGGCAGGGTGAGGGTGCCCAATAAATAGCTTAATCAAGAAAGCATTAAAAAAGGAAATATGTAATTTTAAAAACCAAGGCAGGAGAAATTTTATGACACTGGGCTGTTAATAAATTTAGGAAATCTTATATAGTTGTAGCCAGGAATCCTAAATCAATATCTAACCTATTTTCTGTTTAAAAAAGGCTATGCCACTCAATTAACACAGCTATCCTCAACGACAAAATTATTATTCTATATACTATACATATGACCCACATAATACTATCAACAGCCATGGCCTTGCAAGTAAATTAATGCGCAAAAGTAATAAAAAAAAGTCAGTACTTTGATATATGCAGGAAAAATTTATACGTTTTAAAAAAATTTTTTTTATATACTTGGAAGCTGGAACTGGCCATCTGGGACAACGTGCACACGGATGCATAGCTCTGATCTGCGCCAACCTTCATATTATTTTTTCACATGCTCCAACTATCATATAATGTCCCCTTCTACCATATCACCATCCTCCATATTATTATTACAGTTATCTCAGTATTGTCCTCACCAGCTCAAGCATCTGTGATGTTCCCACCAGCCTCTGCCATGTCCAACCAGGCCCTGCCATGTCCCCATCAGCACATGCATTGTTCCCACCAGCCCCTGCGATGTCCCCACCAGCTCTTGCCATGTCCCCACCAGCCCCAGTATTATCCCACCAGCCCCTGTATTGTCCCACCAGCCCTGACAACATCCCCTGCCATGTCATCCCAGAAACTGCCATTTTCCCCAGCCCCTGCTGGTCCACATCAACCCCTGTTTTGTCCCAACCAGCACCTATAACCCCCCCTCCCCTAACACACACCAGCCTGTCTTCCTATTTCGTAAGAGTGGTGCTGTTCCCTTGTAGTGTGGTGTAGATGCCATAGCACATCCCATGTGACTGTATTAGAAGTGCCAGATGTAACATTGCATCAAGCGCGTCTGATACAGCTGTGCGGGACCTGCTGTTGCCTCACAGACTTCTATTTCAGCAACCTAGGCAGTGACTGGATTGTTCCCTTGGTAA
>VKOC01004818.1:0-45148 GCA_009364415.1 Spea multiplicata
TTCTGGAGGTATATATATATATAAACTGCTAACAACAATCACACTCCTATCAAGCCAAGGAAGCCAGTACATGCTGGAACCTGGGGATGATAGGAGTGTGAGTACAGCCTCCCTATGCCATGCTACCCCCCCTTACACATCCATGCTATCATACACACACTCATTCACAAACATTTAAATACTCATTCATTCCATTAATCACACATACTTCACACATTAATCACAAAAACTGGAAGATCTAGAAATATTGAACATATCGGGGATAGAATAAGAACCAAGCGAGATTCAAGTATTAGGAAGGGGATTAAAATTCGTAAAAGAACCAAATCAATTTGAATTATTCATAGATACACAAAAATACCTTTGAAAATTAACTGTTAAAAGGTTCTTCAACAAAAAAGAGAAAGGAGAACCAGTAATAATTTTACAAAATGAACAAACCCAAAATGATTTTGCACACACACATTTTAAACTCAAATCTAAATTCTTCCCACAAAATGAAAACAGTGAACACATTGAAGTGTTCACAGATCTAATACTAAAAGATTTTGAAAAATACAATTTAAAAACAAAACTTTTAATTTAAGTAAATTAGAACAAAACTTAATAAAAGAGCTTAAAAAGAAGCATGACAAAGAAGTCATGACAAATAAGAAGTAGTAAAACCTGCTGACAAGAGAGGAGCCACCGTGACTCTAAGTCATTCATCTTATATAAAAGAGTCCCCTAAGGATCCTAGGAGATACCGAGACATATAAAACCTTAAAAATAAATCCCACTAAAGAATTTAGTCTGATATTACAAGAAGGCATGACTCAAGGTATTTTAACATCACATGAATATAAATATTTAAAGGAAGAACACCCCAAAATTCCCGTGTTTTATTTCCTACCCAAATACATAACAATAGGAAAGAACCCCCTGGTAGACCAATTATCAGTGGGATAGGATCCCTGACATGCAATACATCAGAGTATGTGGACTTCTTTTTACAAAAATATGTCCGAAAAATTCCATCCTTCATAAAAGACACCACACATCTATTAAATATTTTAGATGCAATAGAATGGTCAGAAGGGTGGCTATGGGCAACGGTGGACATGTCCTCACTTTATACGGTCATCAGACAGGACTGGATGCTATTAAATAGATACTAACAAAAGATATGGAAATTACAGATGTACAAAAAAACTTCATACTCGATTGTATAGAATTTATATTGAAATACAATTACTTTTGGTTCGAGAATAATTATTATTTACAATTATGCGGTACAGCTATGGGGACCCGGTTTGCCCCTAGCTATGCAAATATCTTTGTAGCAAAATGGGAACAGGAATACAATCCCTATGGGGCGGACCTGGTCCTATGGAAACGTTTTATAGACGATGTTCTCATCATATGGAGAGGCAGTATGGAAAATTTAAATCTATTTATAGAATATATAAATAGGAACCGATATACCGTATTGGCCCGAATATAGGCCGCACTTTTTCCCCCCACTTTAAGTTTTTAAAGTGGGGGTGTGGCAAGGGAGTCCTGGCAAGGGAGATTTTAACGCACATCTTGGAGACGTGCCGGCAGCGGAGGTTGTTAATGCTCGCTGTTGCCGCTGCCGGTGAACGTCTGCGCGAACAATCTTCCTTGCCGGTACTTCCCACAGCGGAAGTGCCGGCACCGGAAGTTGAATACGCGTAATGCTTAGATGTCCCCCGCCGGCCCTGCAAGACCCCGTGGAGTCTGCACCGGTAAGTCTGGTGGGGTGGACATCTTGGGGACAGAGTGGCAGCATATCTCGGGGGGGTAGAGTGTCAGCATATCTCAGGGGGGGTAGAGTGGCAGCATATCTCAGGAGGAATGAGGTGGCAGCATATCTTACGGAGAGGGGATAGAGTGGCAGCATATCTCGTGGGGGGGTACATCTTCGGGACAGAGTGGCAGCATATCTCGGTGAAGGCAGAAACTTTTTTCTTTAAAAAAACACTTCTTTTAGGGTGCGACCTATATTCGGGTGCGGCCTATATCCGAGCCAATACGGTAACGGACACAAATTATTAAAAGGAAAATCAGAAGAAAGAAAACAATAAGGATTTTAGTTGTTCATTTATTACAAAATATAATACCAAGGCACATCAGGTTAAACGAATCATGCAAAAACATTGGCACATCTGTCACGTTTCCCCAATGCGCTGACTGGACTTGTTTATATTTTACGTTGCTCATTTCATGTTTCCAGCCACTAGTGGCCGCCCTTGCATTTCAGAACCACTCAAACCAATTATCAGGTCCAGCTGCAGTTGCTTACCTGATTATCACAGCCTTTATAAGCCTGCCCAGCCCTGCAGTCTGGGCCTTGACATTGAAGTCAAAGGACTACCTGTTTGATTCCTGAGTGGTTACAGTACCTGCCTTGCTCCAGAACCTGCCTTGCTCCAGAACCTGCCTTGCGCCAGTACCTGCCTTGCTCCAGTACCTGCCGTGTTCCTGAGTTTCGGCCAGCGCCCCAGTAAGTGGACTCCAAAGTCGAGTACCCTGTAAGTGGGCAACCTGCCATGTTCCTGAGTTGCGGCCAGCGCCCCAGGAGTGGACTCAAAGTCGATACCCTGTAAGTGAGGCAACTGCCGTGTGCCCTGCATTGGGCCAACTTGCCATGTTCCTGAGTTGCGGCCAGCGCCCCACTAAGAGGACTCCAAGGTCGAATACCCTGAAAGTGGGCAACCTGCCGTGTGCCCTGCAAGTGGGCAACCTGCCGTCTGCCGTGTGCCCCGAAAGTGGGCTTATCTGCCGTGTGCCCCGCAAGAGGGCTTATCTGCCGTGTGCCCCGCAAGAGGGCTTATCTGCCGTGTGCCCCGCAAGAGGGCTTATCTGCCGTGTGCCCCGCAAGAGGGCTTCCTGCCAAGTAACTTCCATTGCATATATATTGTTGTACCCTCGTATTCAATACAACTCTTAATCCAGATCTGTTGTCTGTGGTTTATTCCTGCGCCTGTCTGTAACAACCCCAGACCATAATGCATCGTGGGGTACAGACAGAGCCCCTCGTATCCCCTGCACCTGGGCTCCTACTAGACCTGCTCCCCCGGTTCATGACAACATCTTAAAAAATGATGCTATTTTGGGTCCAATTCTGCCGGAGAAACCACAAATCATTTAAAAAAGAACAGATACACTAAAAAATATTTTTTCCCCCAGCGTTCTTCCGAGAGTGAAACAAGAACATAGTGTAAATTCATTCTTAGGCATCAAACCAAAGGGTTTTTTCCATGTGGAAGATGCAAGATGTGTACCCATGGGCATTTCTAGACGTCTCCATGGTGAGACACACACGTAATGACGTTCACCACCCCGGCTCCGTGATGACATAAAAGTAAGAATACACAGAGAAAAAGAACTTTATACACCTCCTGAGGAAGCCTTGGTGGTGAAACGCGTTGAGGATCTTCAAGAAGGTCATCGGATGGACTTTTATTGATCGTTATTGTTTTTATATATACATTTTTATTGGATCGATTTTATTTATTTATTCAGTTTGGGCTAGTCCCATAAGTAAACTATTATATGATATTATATATATATTTTCTAATACACTGGAATGCTATTGGATCTGGAAAAGGAAGAATATCAGCTAAGAACCTATTGGGAGATAATCATGCTGGTTTGCACATGGTCGGATGTGCAATACTCCATGTGAGTGCAATTGATACATTACCTATATGTGTTATTAGGTGAATGTACTGCACCATTTGGTCTCCGATTCTCTTTTCTAGTAAATGCTGGGGAATACAAGAAATATAAAAGCCTGAAAATCATAATACTCTTGTGAGTGCAATAATCCACCTGAATATTGATGCATTGGTTGAAATTGTCTACACTATTATGGTTGTCTTTCTTTCCTTTATTCTTATATGAGCGCCCCCAAGTGGATCTTTTTTCAGAATACAGTCTCACAGGTTTAGGATCGAACATTATTCTAGTGAATTTATTACAGGTAAGGGGCTTGAGCAGAGAGAGTCTAGGAAAAGTATACATAGGAAGAAGTAATTCATATGCCACATGATTCATTCGACAAAGGGCTCAGAAGGGACCAATAAAATTAAGCACAAGTTTCATAGAAGGAGCTTCGAGTTTAATGTTGAGAACCACACTCTGTCACCCCTGGTATATGAAGGCGCCAGTCATCAGTGACAGTCTATTATTCATATGTTGCAGCTGCTTTAGATAAGGCATGTTGAGGCTTCATGAGTGGCTTTATTCTGGGCAAATTCAGCCCATGGAAGAAGTTGTGTCCAGTCAGCCTGGTGATTTCCCCATGATCAGCCAGAGAAACTATTTCAATGACTGTTTAACTCTCTCTGTGATCCCATTATTTTGGGGATGATAAACCGAAGACAAAGCCAACAAGATCTTTATTGCCAAAAAAAGACCTTAAATGCACCCCCATATTAGATATGATTTGTACTGGAAGACCGTGCAGAGGGATGATTTCTTTGACAAAGATAGGGACAGGGAGAGGCTGAAGGTGTGGAGCATAGAAGATTTTAAATTCTTTGACGCTGGATGATATATGATGCACATCACACTTCACCCCAGGCAGCACAATGTTTTGGGCCGACTCTGCGTCCAACAGATGCTGCCATTCTTAAAGAGCCAAAATGATTCCCCTAAGTTTATGATTGCCCACTTTGTAGTTTGTCTCAGGGGTTCACACTGATTTGCTTTTGAATTCCTTCCGCTGACACAAAACTGTCTCCCCTCCAGCATCAACCTCTACTTTGAAGGGCTTGAAAACATGAGGCTGCTAAGGCAAAGGACCGCTTGATCTGACAGAAGGCTTGGACTGCTTCTTCTAACCAGTGCTTGCAGTCGGCACCCTTTTAAATTATGGCGGTGAGTGGAGCCATGATTTTGGAAAACTTCTTAATGAATTTTCTATAGTAATTGGCAAAACCTAGAAAGCATTCAATGGATTTTAAAGCTTAGGGTTGAGGCCATTCTGAAATTGCAGATAATTTCTTTGGGTCCATTTCAAAGCCAGATGCGGAAATGATATATCCAAGGAAAAAAAACAGGAACTTCAAATTGACATTTTTCCAAGCTTAGTATTTAGGCAATTCTGTCCAAGACTTTGAAGTATGATACAAATGTGTCTCTGATGGGAATCTAAATCAAGAAAGTGAATCAAATCAAGGTTTTGTCCAAGTGGACAATCACAAATTGCAAGGCAATATGGAAAATTATGTTTATAACCTCCTTGGATACAGGTAATGCATTGCACAGTCTAAAGGGCATCACAGTGCCTAAAGGGCATACGTGTATTAAAGGCAGTCTTCCGTTCATCTCATTTTTTGGTATTAACGTCTAGTCTCACCTCTAGATTGTAAGCTTATTGAGCAGGGCTCTTCTCACCTGTTGTGTCTATAAGTCAAATTGTTATGTTATATACTACTTGTTTTGTCCTGTCCACACATTGTAAAGCGCTATGGAATTTGATGACACTATATAAAGCAATAAATAATAAATAATAATAATAATCTGAGGTCCATCTTGGTGAAAAGTATGGAATCAAGAAGTCAATCTAACAACTCTGGCATACGAAATACAAAGATTGTCCTTAAAGTATTATTCAGGAGCAAGGGATTTGAGAGGTTAGGTTACCTCTAAGGTATCAGGAAGCAACTCATAGATTTACATTGAAGAGTAGATGAGTGGTTTGCTGAATAATGGTAGTCTGGTGTAATGGCTGCCCATCTATAGTAGAGGCAACAATAGGTAGAAACACACTGGAGAGGGGCACTTTAAATTTGGAGACAAATAGTGAATCTATGAAGGACACTGCAGCGCCGGAGTTGAGCATGGCAACTATGGAGAATTTGACATCCTTCCATTTGATAGAAACAGGAACAATGAAATAATCTCTACTGGTAATGGGAGGAGCATTATGCCCAGAGAAACCCCCTTACTTGGCCTGGCTTTTGGTGTTTTCCTAATTATTGGGACATGATCTGGTAAGGCTACTCTTCTGCTCATAGCAGAGACTAAGTTCATCTGCATTTATTTTCAATTGAATTTTCAAATTCAATAGGATGATCTCTGGTGGACAGTTCATCCTTGAAACGTTCAGACAGACTATTATAGAAGGCTGCCATGTGAGCTTCACTGGACCAGTTCACCTAGGTGGCTATAGTTTTACAATCCATGGTGTACTCTGTAGCTGATCTGTAGCCTTATGATACATATAGCAATGACAAGGAGTGGCAGCTTTTCCAGGAACATCACAAAATTAAGGGAGGAATCCTTCACCCACAGAGGAGTGTCCCATTCAGAGGCCTTGACTGTCAGAAAGTAGATAAGCCATGACATTTTAGCCCTTTTCCGAATGGAACATTTATGGGGTAAGTTCAAATTAGATCAAAAGCTTCAACAGTAACAGAGAAGGGGCAGCAGCTGCCAGAGTATTCCCTACAACAGCAGATGCAGCCTGGGCAGAAACACCTTGACAGGATCACACAGGATCAGATCTTGATAGCAAAGCTTGCATGGCTCACTCAAGAAAGCTGGTCTTGTCCTCCTTATTGTTGAAGAGTACCTTGTGTGCCCTCAGCATCTGATCTTTACTGAGAGAGCTTTGCTACACTCAGATGAGTCCATGAACCTAGAGTCATGTCACGTCAGCATTTAATTTAGGAGCACACACCTTCACCTTAAATCACTTATTTAGAGGTTGAGATAAGTGCACAGGATAATCCCAACAGTGTGGCGGCACCAGTATAGGCACGTATATAATAGGCACTGAGTGTACATAGTGAAGCTCTGTAGGAAAGCCAGACACCTATCGGTAAACTGCAGGTAGAATTCCTAGGCAGGTAACACAGGGTGCCAGGGGTTAATGCCGGAAGGATGGTCAGGCTCAGCCGCGTTTGGTGAAGTAAACAGATAATCATACAAGCCAGGGATTGGTTCGCGGAGCAAGTAGTCTATCAATCGCGGTATAGTAGGACAATCAGAAACACATTCACTAGACAGGATAGTAGTCAGGAAAGCCAAGGGTCAATATCAGCAAAACACAAATCCAATACAGCTGATGCAATAGAAGGAACACACTAGGGCAGGGGTGTCCAAACCTCAGTTGTGATTCAAATAGTAAAGAAAAATAAAAAAAATAGTAAAATGTGAAAATAATTCCCCACTGTCTCCAAAAATAGTGCAAATATATATATATATATATATATATATATATATATATATATATATAGTTTTTTATGAGCAAGTCCTACAATTAGCGCTATATCTTCCCAAAAGTTCCTGCATGGAAAGAGTTACAATATTGGCATTATAAATGCCCATAGGGTGCCTAGTTTTAAAAAATGTATGGTTTGATGGGGTAAATTTAATTGACCGGCTTCAAAGATGTCCAAAATATGGGACGTGGGCACAGACTGGCCAGATGTATAAATGAAAAAAAATACACACCTCACAAAGGTGGTCTTTTACCTCCCAAATAACCCAACAAACCCATGCATGTATCAGGAGATGTTGCTGAACACAAATTAGTGTTGTTTGACACGGACATATACCAGAAGCGGTAACACCGACGTCAGCGGGACCGCCCGCTTAAGTCAGTGTGCAGTCCTGGCTGCGTCCCGCTAGGGAAGGCTCTGGAAGCCGGAGCCAAGAAGTTTCCAGGTATGCAGATTGATGATAAGAGTTTTAACGGTTGTATTCCTCAAATGGTAAGGCACCAGCTATGCAAAAAAAGTTGCTATTTGTGGACATGTTTTTGACTACAATGCGATATAGTGTGAACTATATCACCTACATGTGCTGCATTGTGGTGTGTATTTTACCATGCCACGGTAAGTACTTACCTTGCTAAAAAGCTACATATTGCCATCCTGTTCCATTGTCTGACTTTTGTTACAGTTTTGGCTGCTTCAAGTAGGCAATCTCTGGCAGCAAATCTCTCCCATTAAAATCACTTTCTATGCTGGCTGGCATTGAGTATACCACATGTGTGCACTGATAATCAGGAAATATCGTAAGTAGTTTTGGCCAAACACATCTGCTGTAAGCCAAGGAACTGGGGAGATGGAGCAGTGCAAAGGCATAAAGGGGGAATCCCTCTATGCATTTGCATGGGGGAAACATTCATACACATTCCACTGCATACGTTGGCTGGAGTGTCAGGAAATCAGGGCCTTAGGCATCAACCAGGGACTTAGGCATCAACATCACGAGGCTCTCTTCTATGTTTGTAGTGCAGGCAACAGCAGCTTGCTAGTGTTGGGTACCATTCAGTGACAATTCAATACAGACTTCACAATATTAATATGAAATATGTTGAACTTAACACTTTTGAGACCAAATTTAGCATTTGACCCACCTAGATTCTAGACTTTAGAAATAAATTAATGGGTTTTAAACTGTTACTTATTAGTCTATGATTCAGCTCTCAGGGCACTGCGAATACTCTGGCAGGTAGACACATCCAGCCCCATGGTACAGAAAGACACAAATTTTCCCCCAAACCAGAAAATATGTAAAGAATGGATCCCTCAGAGTAGGAAAGCAGATTGAGCCTCAGCACCAACAGAAGCAGAGCGGGCATAGGGAGACAGATACATCCAGCTACTTGGTGCAGGACTGAATTTTCAGGTTTCTATCCTGACTGCAGGATCTTTCATGGTTAACCCTTCGTTTGCTCTAATTTACCTATTTCGACCATCAGGGTTCATTCCGTATTTGCTCGATTATAAGACAACCTTGATTATAAGACGGCCCCCCAAAACTGAATATTAATTTAGGAAAAAAAGAAAAAACCTGAATATAATACGACCCTATAGGAAAAAAGTTTTACCAGTAAATGTTAATTCATGTTAAAACTTGTTTTTTTTTTAATAAAAGCTATGATTTGAGAAAAATATTTTGTTTTTATTTCCTTTTATTTTTCCAACCTGCCCCTCAGTTATGCACAATCTGCCCCCAGAAATGCCTTATACCCCCTATATGCCACTGTGCCCCATGATATGCCTTTTAACCCTCTATATGCCACTGTGCCCCATGATATGCCTTTTGACCCCCTATGTGCCACTCTGCCTCCAGAAATGCCTTACAGTTGTAGTTGGAGTTCTCGACGAAAGTGGACCTCGTAGCTGTCATTGACTCCTCGCTGGAGCATGCTCTCTACGGAGTTAGGGCCGACCTCGTGGATATTAAGCATGACCTGAAACAGATTGGAGACCGGTCACGCTGGAGGAAAGCCATTCGACTACCTACGAGAGGCTTAATCCCCTCTCTTCTACTCTACACACATGGACTCATTGCAACAGCTGCGGTGACAGCTCGAAGACCTCGATAATCGGGGCAGGAGAAACAACCTCCGGGTACGCGGCTTGGTGGAATCGATACCGCCAGAGAAAATTCACGCCACATTACAGACCATCTTCAACTCGCTGCTTAAACAACCGGATGACTCTCCCATCCATTTTGACCGAGCTCACCGTGCTCTTCGACCAAGGGGCTCTCCGTCTGCTCCACCTAGAGACGTGGTTTGCTGTCTGCACGAATACAGGGTCAAGGAGGCGATCCTCAAGGCCTGCCGTCTGGCTAGCACTGTGGAATTTGAAGGGGAGAAGATCTCCATCTTCCAGGATTTGTCTCCACTTACCCTCCAGAAGCGTAGGGTGCTGCGGACCGTCACCTCGGCGCTTCATGATGCAGGCATCCCCTACCAATGGGGCTTTCCATTTGTGCTCATTGCGAGGTGGAATGGGGACACTTCCACCTTGAGACATCCCAACGAATTGAAGCGTTTCTTGGAGGAATTGGACTTAGCCCCCATTGATGTTCCTGACTGGGAGGCTGCCCCGCTGACTCTGCAACCACTCTCCGACCCGGTCGGCTCCTGGATCCCGCACACCAACCGCAGGAAGAGGTCCTGACGCGCTCCTTCTGATACTCCGACCACCGGTTGAATTGACCTTCTTCACTGTTCTACATGCTGCGTCTCCCGGTGTGGATATCGCTGACTCTGGCCTGGCTTTGGGCACCTATCTGCTGAACTATACCCATCTACCCGAGTGCCCGTGATCGGAACCCCTCATCCTCGTGGTCCGGGACTTGTGGTCTTTACACGGGTATTATGTTCTATTTTTTTTTTGTTATGATTTCTATTTGCGCCTTTCACGTTATTATTATGTTTTACCACATTGACCACCTCGCACTCACAGACGTGTCCACGACCGTTGATGGCCTAAATATATGGGTCTTAAACCCGATTGCTCTCTTCGGATTGCATGCCCGCCATACACGGGCCTGGGTACGTGTCCTTAGCTTCGGGCCTTTGTGCTCCCTGCCCTGACTCCTTTGGGTAGTATTTGGGCTTCCATTCCAGTCCTGATGCCCAGTGGGGCTGGCCCTTGTCTCACTCTGGCTCTACACTGCACACACTTTACACACACCCGAGGCCGTGACTCTGTACTTGTTTATTTCTATTACACCTGTTGTGTTTGTGCTTCGTTTAAGACTTTCTTGAGTACACCGAGACCACTGCCGCTGAGGTTGCGCCTCTACCTGCCATGTTGCATCGCCCCCTCCAGATATGACCGACAATCCAGGCCCCCTTATAGAGGCTCTACCCCCTGGCGATCCCCTCCGGGTACATGTTATCTCTTCGCTCTGTCTCCCCATTCTATCGAACCTGTGGATAGCTTTCTGCATTCCAAGGCGGATGGCGTAGTAGTTGCGTTCCTTTTCTTTCCTTACTTTCCCGCTTATTTCTTTCTGCTCTTTCATCCCTTTCTACTCTTCCCCTCCATACCTGTTTCGCGAGCCTTCCCCCCCCTGTGCTCCCCTGTCCTCTTTGGACAGTGACCTAGGGACTCTCTGCAGTCACACAGCTCACACGTACCTGACACGTACCTGTGTCGATACAATAGGCTGGTTTGCAGCTTATTCACGACTCACACTTCACACTTTACACATTTATTTGTTTTCTTGGTTTATTTGTTCTTTTTCTTTTGTTTTGGACTCACGCCATTCACCAGGCACCATTATGTCCTCTGACCGCTTACGCTTTGTAACTCTCAACATGAGAGGCTTGAATAAACCTGAACAGTGCTCCAAACTCTGCTCCTTCCTTCGCTCCTCTAAATCTCATGTCACATTTATTCAAGAGACTCATTTTCGAAGGGGTGCGGAGCGCCATCTCTTGGAGCGTAATTTCGCTCACTCCTATTTTTCTAGTTCACCCACCTCCAAAACAAAGGGTGTAGCCCTCCTGATACATAAGATGGCCCGGTTTCAGTGGTCTGATGACGATGGACGATGTGTATTTGTGAAGGGATACATAGGGTCTCAGAAAATTACCTTAGCGAATGTTTACGCCCCTAACAGATCGCAGAGTAAGTATATCATCTCCATACTTACCAAGCTGGCGGATTTCCAGGAGGGGATCACTGTCCTGGATGGGGACTTCAATATGATCTTTGACCCTTTGTCTGACACGTCCTCTGGCAGGTCACATATCCCCTACTCCATGATTCGCAAAGTCCTCAAACATTTTAAATTGAATCAACTTATAGATGCTTGGAGGGTCTTACACCCAGATGATAGGGACTATACTCATTTCTCGTCGCCCCATACTACTTACTCTAGGATTGACACCTTTTTTTCTCCCATTTCCATCTATCCTTCCTGCGCTCTGCTGAGATAGGTCCTTCCACTATCAGTGACCACGCTCCTGTGTTTATGTCTCTCTCTTTGTCCGCACTCCCTAAGCCACAATGGAGTTGGAGGCTTAATGAGAGTCTGCTGGATGACCCCTGCAATGTATCCTCTCTGTCCTCCCATATTTCTTCCTACTTTGCAGAGAACTCCACCCCAAGCATGTCCGAGGCGATTGCTTGGGAGGCCCACAAGGCGGTTATGAGAGGCCACCTGATTGGGATGGGGGCTGCAGCGAAGAGTATGCGTTTGGACTCTATCTTGTCCCTTACCAGACAAATAGCACAGTTGGAAGTGCGACATAAACTGACACTCATGCCGTCCTTGCACCTTCAACTTACTGCCCTTAGGACGCAACTGGCTTCCCTGGTCGACACGCGTATTAAGCGTAATTTTTTGCTGACGCGCCATAAATTCTACGAATTCGGGGACAAGCCAGGTAAACTGCTGGCTAGGGCCTTGAGAGCGAAAAGGGCTCAGAGCTACTTGCTCAGGATTCGTGATTTCTCCCTCTTCTAGGCCCCCGTTTAGTTACTCACTTTAATGCCATAGCTAGGGGTGAGCCCTTTGACCCTCGGGCTCTTGATGCTAGTATTGTGGTCATACCCAAGCCCGACAAGAATCTGGACCTTTGCAGTAGCTACAGGCCGATTTCACTAATCAATGTGGACGTCAAGCTACTTGCAAAAGTGTTCGTGAACCGCCTCCGCCCCCTCTTGCCGGGTCTGATCCAACCAGACCAGGTTGGCTTTGTGCCAGGGAGGGAGGCGAGAGACAACACAATCAAGGTAGTAGATATTGTTGCGCATGCTCAGTACCACTGGACCCCGATGATTCTTGCTTCCATGGATGCCGAAAAGGCATTTGATTTTTTATTTAAGGTCCTGGAGGGTATCGGTTTGGGTACACGGTTCCTGACCTGTATCCGTACTCTGTACGCCTCCCCCACGGCCCGCGTTACGGTTAATGGACTCCAGTCCGGTGGGGTGACTCTGTCCAATGGGACGCGTCAGGGGTGCCCCCTCTCCCCCCTTTTGTTCCTCCTAGCGGTTGAGCCACTTGCCTCGGCTGTCCGGTTCAACTCGCTCTTGGACCCGTACCACTCTCTCCAATTATAAGATCAACCTGTCCAAGTCCGAGGTCATGGGGTTCCATCTCCCACCGGACCTTTCCCAGCATATCCGCTCCATGATGCCCTTTCGTTGGAAGGAGGATTTTATTAAATATCTCGGCATCCTCATCCCCTCAGACCTGACTCAGATTAAGGCCCTGAACTTTGATCCACTTTTGACTACCCTACACGCTGATTTGATTAAGTGGGCCTTCCCCCATGTATCCTGGTTTGGTAGGGTTAGTGTCCTTAAAATGAATGTTCTCCCTCGTTTTCTTTATCTTTTTCAGACGCTGCCCATTTTTCTCCCTCGCTCCTACTTCCGTAAGTGTCACAGTGCCTTTCTTCAGTATGTTTGGAAGGGCAAACCCCCTAGGCTTTCCTTTTCTTAAATAACTCGGCCAAAAGCGTCGGGGGGTAGGGGCCTTCCCAATCTGGAACTGTATTGGCGAGCTGCCCACCTCCGTCGCATCGTCGAATGGTCTGTTGGCTCTAGTCCGCCCTGGCTTCAGGTTGAGGCAGCGGCCATATCCTGCCCCCTCGGTGTCCTTCCCTGGATCCCGGACCCACAGAGGTGTGTGGTCCAAGCACCTCATCCCTTGATTGTGTCAACACTGAGAGCACTTAAAGGAGTTGTACGTGATGGAGGGGTTTTGCTGGAACCATCTCCCCTATTTCCGGTTTCAGGGCACCCTGACTTTGTGCCTGGGATGGAGACCATTGGTATGTCGTCCATTATGCCCCTTTCTGTTTCCGTGCTTCGGGTCTGCCATGTCTCCCAGGGCTCTACTTTTAAACCATTGTTGGAACTGACTGGTGCCCCGACTAACTCCTTCTCGACGGCCTTCTTGTGCCATCAAGTTAAGCATTTCCTTGCCTCCGCTGCATTTCCTTGCCTCGCTGGTGGTGCCCGTGCCCCTACCGCATTTGAACAGCTTTGTTTGGCAGACAGGGAACCCCCGCACCTTTTCTCTGCCTTGTACGCCATTCAGCTCGCCCCGTGGTGCGTACCAAACCGTATTACTTTAGTCTCTGGGAAGGGGACTTGGGGATCTCTTTTTCCCTGGAGGAGTGGGAGAGGATGCTTGTGATTGTGCACAGGGGGACAGTCTCCAGCAGAGTCCAGGAAACGCTCTTTAAAATCGTCACCCGCTGGTACAAGGTTCCCCTTGACCTACACAGTTTTATACCCCAGATCCCCCCTACGTGCTGGCGCTGTAAAGCTTTCCCGGGATCCCTTTACCACATCTGGTGGTCATGCCCGGCGATCCGGCCATTTGGGGACAAGGTGTCTACAGTTATCCGGGCAGTAGCCGACCAGTCTTTTATAGCCACCCCGGCATCTGTTCTTTTGCATCACAACACTATCCCATTCAGGTCTTACAAGGGTTCCATCAAATTTCATTTAATTAATGCTGCCCTCACCACCCTTCCTACATCCTGGAAGTCCGCCAGCCCTCCCTCTATGTCTGCCTGGTTCCGGTGCGTCGAATTCATCTACCAAATGGAGATCCTCACGGGGGCTGCTAGGGGCCAGGAGCATTCGGTCGAACTCCAGTGGCTCCACTGGCGCACCTATGTTTCCTCCCTTGCGGACCGTCCGGATTCCCTGGTGCCCTAAGACCTTTCCTGTCTTTTACCCCTACTTCTGCTCTCCGATCTCAGTCCATTTGTCTCTGTTTTTATTTCTTTTATCATTACCACTTATATTGTGTTTGATTTTACATAAATTGTTTATGTACCTGACTTACCTGTGGCGTGGGGCTGTCTGGTTTTCCTGCCAGGACTCCCTCTCCTACTTACGCTATTCTCTTCCTACAGGTACACTTGTTATTGTTGATTCACATGCCGTTTTACCTGCAGCCATTGTTTATCGATTGGGTATCTTGTGTATCTTTATTCTACGTTACGACTGTTGAGATTTTGTACTCTGTTTTATCTATCCTGCAATAAACGGTGAATTGAAAAAAAAAAATAAAAAAAAAATGCATGTCTAACGTGTGTATATATATATATATATATATATATAATACATATAATATATACATATATATATATATATATATACATATACACACATCTGACACTGTGACAGATATTTGCTCCGTGATCCACGTGGGTGAGCTCTCACTCTTTGAAAAAAATATTTTATTATTATATTATTTTATTGAGTTGGGTTAATTCCAGGCTGAGACATAATAATGTTATACCGTATTTGCACACAGGTCTGACTGAGACTAAGATCCTCCTGTCTTATGCCTCCCATTTACCCCCCCCCCCAACTTACCAGTGCTTCTGTAGCCCGGTCATGTAGCCAGGGCAGCGTGTAGACGTCTACGTGATTTACATAGACAACTTCTGGAAGGAGGTGCGGTTAGCAACGGGGGTTGTCTGCGTCCATTGCGCAGACCTTCCCCGGCTGTCAGAGATCAGCAATTCTCTCTGAAAGTTTTTAAACCACGTCCCAGAATTTTAATACTGCCACCTTGGGTATGGACAGCAGGTGTCTGACTGCCATCCCAATCCTCATCTGACTGCCATCCTCATCGTTCAGAACCCTTTATAAGGAACTCACACAAAAGTCAAGCATACGTATCTGAGGAAGCCTTAAGGCGAAACGCGTAATACGTGCTTTCACCTGGTATTAATTGTATGTTTTTATGTTTATTGGAACAATTGTGGGGTTTTGTTTCTTTGGTTGACTTGCAGCTCAACAATTTAGTAACCTAATTTTGTTTTATACACTGTGCGCACCCATCACTTTGTTTTATTTTTCTGATTGATATACTGTACCATTGCGTCTTTGGTTCTTTTTTCTAGCATCAGACATACTTAAAAATGCTTGAAAACCACATTATTTTTGTGAGTGCAACCATTGATTTTTCCAATTGAATCATAGTTCAAACAGTCTACACTATTATGGTCTATCTTCTTTCCTTTTTTCTTATATGACGCTCCCAAGTGGATTGTCTTTGATATTACTCAGCATTTGGAGAGTGTTGTCGTTGGGTGGCAGCTGTGAGAATAGAAGGAGGAAGTATATTTATGTATAATTTCCATTTTGAATTATTCACTTTTATTATTTCACATTTAGCACTTTGGGTTTAACGTTTTTTTCCCACTAATTATATATACTTATAACGTATATATATACTCATACTATGTAAAATACTCAGTCGTTCTAATAGCTCTTTTCAAGGACTCTGGGGACGCCCCAGCTTCACTGCTTCACCCTGTATTAAAGAGTTAGAAAGTCATTGATTAAAATTTTGTTAAAAGACAACTTATATAAAACATTAATACGCTGAATAAAATCATCTGGGAATGCCATTTTCTTTAACACCATAAAGAGATATTCATGGGATACATGAACAAAAGCTTTTTTTAAATGAAGAGATACGATGGACAGTTTTTGTTTACGGTCTTTTTGATATCAGATTAGATCACATATTACATTTAGGTGTTCCCAGCTAGCACGTCCTGGGATACCACAGATCAGATCTGATCTGGGTGAGTAACCTTATCTATGACAGCTTTTGTTCTGTTAGCTAAAATCTTGGCGATAATTTTATAGTCTCCATTTAATAGGGTGATAGGCCTCCAGATCTCCAATTTTGATCTACCACCCTTCTTAAAAATTAGTGTAATAATGCCTCTTCTCCAGGAAGAGGGTAACAACTGGGCATTAAAAGCTTCTATAAAAATATTAAAAAGATTGTCCATTGTTCCCAAAAACATGTATAAAATTCAATATGGATTCCATCTGCTCCTGGGGGCTTACAAGCAGAAAAGCTTTTAATTGCATCATGAAATTTAGTTAACGACTGCTTTCTGCTTAAACCCGCCTGATCATCAGATTCTAAAACATTGTTATGGCCCCCAGAGTATCTGTTAAAAAGGAACGATCTATGACTCATTAAAAAGGTTCTGGTAAAATTCTTGTGACACGTTTAAAATGCCCGCAATGGAGGACTGGCCTTCCATTTCCAAAATTAGGTCTCTCTTTTGAGATATTTGTTTAAAAAAAGAAGCAAGAGCACTTCTCCCCTTCCTCCAAGTGCTCTACCCGGGCATTAAAAATAATTTATCCTTTACCTTTAAAATCTAAAACCTTTTTAATCTCCTTCTTTAAATTCTCATCATCTCCAGGGCTCCCGGATAACTGTACTTTGGATTCCTCCTCCGCGTTGCATCCCAGGACCTCCACTTCAGCCCCAGAAGGGGCGCCAGACAGCATTACTGTCAGATCTCCCCTCTTAGGCATAGGACCAGCTGTATACTCCACATCCACTTCCATCAGAGCAATCGTATGCACAGGGTTAATGGATATTAGGAAATGGACGGTCTCCTCTACAACAGCTGTAGTTAACACTTGTTCTGGACTTGATGGTGAGATCTCACTGCTGGACTTTCCACCTCTGTTGTCAGGACTGTTCTCAAGGTCTCCTACAGGAATGCGACTCTCATGGCAAGTAGAAGGACCTGCACAGGGATTTAAAAACACATTGAGATCTGCAGGACCCACCACTGGCAGCCAGTTCCTTCATCTGATTACTTGAGGTTACTGATGCCACTGCAACCAGCACAGCAGGGTCATCCAGTGGTGGCATCACCATTACAGGCTCCTTCAGGCCAGCTGTATGGGAGGGCTTACTTGGACCTGCATCTACTTTGCCAGGCCATCCAGCAGCCATATCTGCCCAGGACCGACGGGGCTTGCCGGGACAGTCCTTTTATACATGGTCTGGCTTGCCACATCCATTGCATAACTTGGACTTATCACAGCTAGCGGTGAGGTGGCCCCATTCACCACAATGCCTGAGTGTGCCCATAGCCCCCGTACCTCCTGCACAGGAATGGACACAATTTGAATGGAATCAGTTATTTAAGGGAGGTGGAGTTGGAGCAACATCACACTACTGAAGAAGCCTGCTGATAGGGCGAAACGCGTTTAGGTGTTTGATGTTATACCCGGGAGCTGTTTCTCGCCGGTTGGAGCTACAAAGAGGACTCCGATACTTTGATACTTTAATTCAAGAGCACATTGCACTTTATTGCTGCAAATAAATCTTTTTGCAATACATATCCTGTCTCCCCATCTGCATTTCGCTGTTTGTCTGGATCAGAAAACGGTTCGAACGTAAACAACGGAGGAGATACAACTTGGGAGAGAAATCCCTCAACGCTTGTCTAGTTTGAGCAAGCTGTTTTGCTCAACCTTACGTGAGTGCAATATTATCCTGGGGGGGAAGTCTTTCACTGATATAATATAGAAAGCACTATGATTATTATGATTATTTGAAAACGGTTGGATGCCAATTCCACTTAATTGATGATATAAGTATTGTTTTCAATTATATTTCTGGTGGATTATACAATTTGGTGAAGTTTATATCTTTAAATTGTGGGTTGTTGTTTTTTTTGTTTTTTTTTGCGCGACACTTTATATATTTAGATATTATAATTTGTCTAATCACAAACATGTCCTAGGACACATTTAAGATAACATCTTCCTCCTTTACACCTTAGTATAATGTGAAATAATAGTTTCAGCGTTTGATATTGAGAGTACTTCCCTTAGGATGTGTATGTTGGAGAATTGCCAATTTACACTGCATCTATATATACATCTGTCATGGGGATTTTTATTCCCTACTTACTAAAAATAACCACTCAAAGTCACAGCTTTAGCAGTAAGGATGACACTTTGTAGATGTCCTTGGTAAATAAATATTCCGACCATTCACTAGTCAGATCACAATGCACAGAAAGGAAGGAGTAGTTTGGTGGTATATATATATACCACTTAAGTTAGGTCATGTCAGTGGACTTAACCCTTGAGTCAACAACTTTACTTTTTTAGGGACTGCATCTGATAAATCTACAGTTCCCAAAATGCATTTACATAGGAAAGTTAAACCTTTTTAGTGGATGGTTGTATTTCAATAGTAAATTACCAGTGCTCTTTTGACAAGCTCAAATATAAGGCATTTGTTAACTAACAGTTTATATGATTGTTGCACTGAAGAATTAATTAATAAAATATGAAGCCTCAATGATATGATTATATGTTTAATTTTTTAGGGTCTACATGGTTAAACAGATGGATAGATATCTCAGTGTAAGGAAACTCTCTTGCTCTAAAAACAAGACCTAGAAACAATATTTCAACAACTAAAACACATTTTTGCCTGATTTTGCCAGCAATATTTTTAATGAGTTATTGTTTTGTGTTGTCCACAAACTAGAGGTTTTGCCTAGGTTAAATTTTAAATAGAAACCCTAAAACAAATAATGAAAAAAATGTCTGCTGCAGTCCTTGTATACTAATAATGAACTTATATACAGTACACTACAGCTTCTTCAATTGATGCCACCCCACTACATTTTCGGCACTACACTTTTGAATTGACACTTGCAGTATGGAAGATGAGCAATGAGCGTCAGTCTCTAAACTTCTTAACAGTGTCACTAACTCTCCATGACTGTCTCACACTCCAACTCTCAACTCTAGACTGTAACTAATGCTTGTCCCTTCCCCTTGTAAATGTTGAGTGAGAAAAGTAAGGACAAACCCCACAGGTTGTTGGACCCATCAATCACAGCCATTACCATCAAAGAGACAACCTCCCTTTTGACCACTTCTACTTATCAATCAACGAAATTTCTGAGATTGTGCCATTTGTTTTCATTTGTTTCTTCAGGGAACCAGCCTTGTTATCAGAGATTTGTAGGAATGTGCAAAATTGGAAAATTAGTTTAAAAAAAAACAAAAAAAGGTTTGGATAAATCTAAAAGCACATGTCAAATATTTATATTACCACAGTTTTCCATTCATATTTGAGTGGTAAATACATGTAAATTATATTCATAATAATGTAGAAAAAGTAGTTAACAATTGTCACACTTACCTCTTCGCTGCCGCACGCACGCGAGCAGAAGACTGCTCGCGCGCGGCAGCAGCTTCGGTACACCCCTTCGTTGCCGCACGCGCGTGAGCAGAAGACTGCTCGCGCGCGGCGGCAGCCTTCCGATACCCCTTCAGTGCCGCACGCGCGCGTGCAGAGAACTGCTCGCGCGCGGCGGTCTTCCGGGGAACCTATTAACCCCACCGATGCGGTGGTCGAATATCCGAACCACCGCATCGGGACGGAGTTCTCTGGATTCGCTACCCAACCCCCATCGACGAGAGAGTGAGCATCAGTACTTACCCAGGGCGTCGCTCGCCCATTCTCTTGCTTTCTGTCAGGGGAATGGTCAGTCTGCCTCAAAGCGGGATCTGACATCCTCCCGTACTATTGGGTCTCGGGCTGGGGGCGGAGCTTGTGATTTTGGCGCCGGTTTTAAATACCCCGGTTATGTTTAGTCTGGTACCCTGTTGTGGTCCTTGTTGCAGTGTTTCCCTTACGTTTTGCTATTGGTTTTCTCTGGATTTTTGACCCTTTGGCTCGTCTGACCACCCTTTTGCCTGCTGATTTTGTACCGTTCTTGCTCCGTTGCTGACCTGGCTTGTTGGACTACCCGCTACGTTGCTGACCCGGCTTGTAGGACTACCCGTCCGTTGCTGACCCGGCTTGTTGGACTACCCGCTCCGTTGCTGACCCGGCTTGCTGGACTACCCGCTCCGTTGCTGACCCGGCTTGTTGGACTACCCGGTTTCTCTTGTATATTGTACCCGTCTGTTTGGCATTGCTGTCTTGACTCCCTCCGTATCTGCTGTTCTTATCCTTGTACCCAACTCGTTCCTATATTATCCGCTTTCACCTAGCCTCCTCACTGTTGGGATCATCTAAGTCCCTGCTCCCGGTCACTAAGGGTTTCCTTTGGTGATAGGGTCCCGGGCAGAATAACTCCTGCGGTGTGTGCTGTCGTGTCAGTGGTCGTGACAACAATAACTAAATGACAATAACTAAAAACAATACATCTGAAAAAGTAGTGAAATGAGCATTAAGGGGATAAAATTTATTAGAATTTAAAAATTTGAGTAACTTAAATACAATAAATCTAGCTGTGCTGAAATGGCTCAAAATATTTTGATTGATGGGAGCAAAGATGAAACGAATAAGAACTTAAAAATGAAAAGGTGACACAATTAATGTTTGCCTACAGACATCATCTGTAATATCCTAGGGATGGATTTTAGTCAAAATGGTTAAGAGGCAAAGTTTTAGAGGCAGCTCATGCAAAATCTGTAAGGCAGCTTACAAGAATTTCTATTTTTATGACCTATAGGAAGAAACGTGACATCATTATATTTGTCAATTGCAATACTGAATGTCACATACTGTTTGAAATACGTCCATATTGATGCACGTTGATGGACAAATACATTGAATAAGTTAGTGAGTAGGATGTCAAAGTCTATAAGGACATAAATGGGACAGGCAGGCTGTTTGCTTCAGGGGCAGCAGTGGCCCAGGCAGGCTGCTTCAGGGGTAGTGGTGGCCCAGACAGGCTGCTTGAAGGGCAGAAGTGGCACAGACAGGCTCTTTCAGGAGCAGAGGCCTACCATGTCAATGTCTGGCTTAGTATATAGTCATGTATACTGCACTACCATCAATGTCTGGCTCAGTGTATAGTGATGGGGTTACGCGATATTACCATCAATATCTGGCCAGTATATAGTGATAGGAGTTATGCCATAATGTATCTGTTCAGTAAACTTATTTAATTAGATTTTTCTATTTTTTTTCCAGTTGACATATAGTTAATAAATTTGTAAAATAAATATTCTTGTCAACATTAATTTTTGTTGTGGGTGTCTTTACATTTTAAAGCTTGTGGGGGTTGCCATACCATCACTTCTAGGATTCCTTGTTCTTCTGTACGCTGAAGGTAGTTCTTAATGACTTTTTCTGTATGTTGTCATCCTGCAGAATAAAATTGGGGCCTATCAGATGCCTCCTTGATGGTATTGCATAATTAGTATCTCCCTGTGCTTCTCAGCATTGAGGAGACCATTAAATATGACCAAATCCCCAACTCCATTTGCAGAAATGCAACCCCAAACAAGTAAGTAACCTCCACCATAATTCATTGTTGCCTGCAAACACTCATCCTTTTAACGCTCTCCAATCCTTAGGCAAACAAAGCGCCCTATGCTATAGCCAAATGTTTCAAATTTTGACTCGTTAGTCCAGAACCCCTGCATCAATTTTTCTACACCCCAGTTATGATGTTTCCGTGAAGAATTGAGTTGCTTGGCCTTGTTTTTAGGTAGAACGCATGGCGTTTTGGCGATAAGTCTTCTATGAAGACCGCTGTTTTGAAGGCAAAAAGGTAGTCACACCAAATATTGATTTTTTTTCTTCTGCTCTCTCACTTTTCAATTTGCTAAATGCTAAAAATTAACTATTAACATTTTTATTTCTGAAAGTATTTTTATTTTATATTTTTTTCATACCTGCGTAGAACTTTTGCACAGTACTGTACATTTTTTTTATATAGCAGGAGATCTCCCCTTTACACATTCCACATAATAATTGCAAGATAACACAAATGTTGTCAGATAATGTTTACAATGTGTGAAGCTGACGGGTTCTTTCTTTTTACAAATAGAAAAATAATTTCTCTAAGAATATCAATCAGCGATAATCTAAAATATGTGTAACATATTCTAATTACTTAGAATGAAGTCCACGGGGGCCAGAATGGACTAGAGTGGGCCCTGACAGAGTGCTGAGCAGGGCTAGGCTAAGGCAGGAATTGTGGATTTTAGGGGAGGAGTTTTGGTAGGAGGATATTTAAGTTTGGTGATCACAGGGGTAAGGATCCATTTTGTTTAACCTTACCTGGTGGTGTTTGTCCCACCCTCCCTCCTCTTATGTGGTTGAGTTTGTGGAGTAGTGTTGCTGCATTAGTCACAGTTGTGGGCGGTAGCTTGCCAGGTATCCAAGGGGTTAATGAGGTGGTATGATCCTTGGTGGTCATAACCGGTGGGAGGTTCCTTGCAAGGAGTGGTGCTCGGAACCTCGGGTCCGGGTTGGGGCATCCTGGTATGTCCCCTCCCAAATTGGTGTGTGGTATGGTGTTGCTGCATTAGTCACAGTCGTGGGCGGTAGCTTGCCAGGTATCCAAGGGGTTAATGTGGTGGTATGATCATTGGTGGTCATAACCGGTGGGAGGTTCCTTGCAAGGAGTGGTGCTTGGAACCTCAGGTCTGGGTTGGGGCATCCTGGTATGTCCCCTCCCAAAATTGGTGTGTGGTATGGTACCTGGATAACTTGGCAAGCTAGGTTGGTTTTGGTTACGTCATTGTCTCTGTTAACGCATCTATGTTTATTATTTCAGGTTTTACAGGACAATGACTGTTAAATAAAACGGCTGTGGCCTTTTCAAACCCATCTTGTGTGTTGGTGTTTTATTTAATTGAGCAAATGAGCCAAGCCTGGCCCGTGAGTCGAAGCTACATCTGTCATTAAACTGAACTGTGATAAGGTATTTTTCTTCAATTCACTTGCTATATTGAATGAATAAATGGTATATCTTTTTTCAGTTCTACTTATGTATCCATTTCCGTTTGCCTTATCATATACTGTCTAAAACCCGTCATAAACTGTACACACCCTAAGAATAATACAAAAAAGAAACAGAAATAGTAGTTATTGTCATAAACTTGGACTATAACCTATTGTAACCACTAGATGGAAGCCCATACCATTAATAGCATACTTTGAATAATATTTGTGTTGAAAAAAGTACAAATCATTATTTAGATTCACTTTTAAATACTGATATTGCTTTTCATGTGTTTCAGTTACCAATAAATAGATTTTGTTTCCTAAAACTACCTAATTGATATATACTTTGTAACCTGTCACATATTGAATAGAAGTAAAACCTTAAAGGGACACTCCATGGTTACAGACAGGATCCTCAACAAAGAATGCATATTAAGATACTTTATAGTCAAAATATGCATAATTGAAAGCTTAAAATAATCAAATAAGTTACTATTAAGAGAAACTGTAGCTGATCTTGAAATCCATGTGATTTTAGGTGTTCAACAATCCTATCCTTTAACATAGTTTCCATTAATTTCCCCACTACTAATATAAGACTTACTGGCCTATAGTTTTCCAACTCCTCCCTACAACCTTTCCTGAAAATGGACACAACAGTCGCTCGTTTCCAATGTTCCAGGACTACTCCCAATAACAATGATTGGTTAGAGAAAAGTGTTAACGGTTTTTCTAGTACACTACTAAGTCCTTTTAATAGCTTGGGGTGTAGCCCCAATAGGACATGGTGGCAGAAGGACATATTAGGTGTTGTTTGATGATGACATATACCAGGAGCTATAAGTTCATACCTGAAGTACAAAAGTATTGTGTGATAAAAAACACAAAATAAAAGGCTTGTGGTAGAATTTTGTGCATGAAACGGGTTAAAATATACCAGCATTTGAAATACCTTGGGGTGTCTAGTTTTCAAAACTATACGGATTGATGGTAGTAAATTGCAGTGGCTGGCTTCTAAGATGTCCCAAATAGCACATGGGACAGAATGATCAATGTTTTAAAATAGCGAAAAGCTACTTGTACTTATTCCACTATAACTTGCAAAAAACATTAAAAACTGGGCATTTCTAAACTCAGGACAGATAGTAGAATCTATTTAGCAGTTTTTTTATTAGCTTTTGTAGATGACTAAAATATTTTTCAAATAAAAGTGAGAAAAGTGCTTTTGTAAATTTTTCATCATATTTTATTTACTAATTTTTATAGGAAATTAGATGATGTGAACAAGTCCTTCTTGTCCAGAAAACAACACCATATAACTTGTGTGGGTACACTAAATAGGAGAGGAGAAAATTACATCTAAACACAAGCACCGCAAAAATGTTAAAACAGTCTTGATCACGAAGGGAACAAAAAATAAAATACAGCCCGGTCCTTAAGGGATTAAAGAGTTGAAGGAATGGGGTTGAAATGGAAGCTGATGTGTGCTGCTTATCCATAACCTCAGCATTGAGTAGATAGAATGTATAACGCTTCTGCCCTAGTACCACCCTTCAAAAAATTGGTCAACCACCAGTCCGCCGTCAGCAAAAGAAAGGCATGCAGTGCGATAGTGGTTCTGCATATGTCTGAGGTGAAGTGGATGGTCAGTCCAGGTGCCTTGGACTGCTCATCCTTCAATAATAAGACACAAGAACATTAATTGGAGGGCACTATGGGGGACTTCGCTGGTAGGATCGACAGTGATGCCTGCATTTTACTAGAGCTCCCGAAAGCCTGGGCAATCAATTACCATACATGTTAAAACCACTTACCTACATCAGGGAAAAGTGGCTGGGCGAGACGCTGTCATCTTGGACACCAGCTCCTTAAGAACTCTTGCGGCTACATAGCGGACCGGGAGATAATAGTCACCAACTGTGCAGTCATTTCCTCGACAAAGGAGGAAGTGTGTATACCACAGGTCATAGACACAACAGTGGATGGCTGGCCATGTCGTCTCTGGTGCTTGTGGGAGACATTGCTGGCCTAGCACTTGGTGGTTTTGGCTGTCCTGGGTGGGGAAGGAATGTTATGTGATTGATCACCACTGCTCTTGCTTACATAGGATCTAAACATCAGCCCAGAAAATAACATTTTAATACCAGCTGACAGGATCAACTGCATCACTACATACAGTTTAAGAGAACATTGCTGGGATTCTATTTCTGCCTGGTTAACACAAGCTGAAATACAGGACCAATTGCTTTACAACATAAAGTTTGCGGTCATGCCGCATCAGCCTGGTTTTACTGACAGCGGACATACAGAATCAATTGTATCACAAAATCAGGTATATGAACACACTCTTGGTGATCTATATATATTTGCTGCCTCTATCTTAAGCAGAAGCAGAGACCTGTGTCACAAGGGATGTTCCTGCTGGCCCAGACGGCCCTTAGTCCATAAAAAGTTATGGCCGCCAAGACCCATCTATTTATGTAATAAACTGCTGCTGAATAACGCCAATGTGGACATATTTGTTACACCCCACTACTGATAAAATATGAAACAATAACTCTGGTTCACTCCCTTATTGTTCCTTTATCATTTCCCGTCTTGACTCTTGCAACACTCTTCTGGTTGGCATTCCACTGTCTCAACACTTTCCTCTGTAGTCTGTTCTAAATGCTGCTGCTAGGCTTACCTTCCTTGCATGCCGCTCTTCTTCTGCTTCCCCACTCTGTGAAATCCTGCACTGGCTCACTATTACCTTAACAATTACATTTAAAATCTGTGTACTAACATATAAGGCCCTCCATAAAACTGCCTTCATACATTTCTGCCCTCAAAAAAAATAGTTCCCTTCTCAATCTTTACGTTCTTCCCACGGGTTAACTTCTCTGTCACTGATACAACCCGACACTACCTATCATCTTTCTCTATTACTTATATTTATCCTCATCCCATTCTGTCAAGATTGTCAGCTTGCGAGCTGGGCCCTCTCCACCTAATGCAAGGGTGTCCAACCTGAGACCCTCCAGCTGCTGCAGGACTACATCTCCTATACTCCTCTGCCAGCACCTTAGCTGAAAGAGCATTATGGGGGATGTAGTCCTGCAGCAGCTGGAGGGCCGCAGGTTGGACACCCTTGCCCTAATGTATAGATTTGTCTTAGTCTTTGAGCCTGGTCCCTGGAGACCAAGGAAGGGATAGATACAGCCCTTAACTGGACTCCAACACAAAGCACTTAGTAATATGTGTTTTTTTCCTTCATACATGGCACATGGGTTGTCAAAACCTTCAGTGTTGGACCCTGAGGGGACTTATGTTCTACTGGATGCAACTATAAATCCTCAAAAATTATTAATGTATTTTAATGTTTATGCAGTGAATGTTTCTAATGGGGCCCATAACACCATCTCAATGCTTGATTTTTTCCCCTCATTTCACTACATCTTCTCCTGAGCAAAAGGGACCTGAAAATACATAACATACAGGTCTGGGATCATGCTCCGGTGTCAATGTGCCTTAGGTCATTGGTCATCCCTGTAAAGGTCACAAAGCGGTGGTCCTTTCTGGCAAACAGGCCTGATTTTTTGTAACTTTCTGGAGATCACCTGGGAAAACAACCTGGAACACTCCCCAAATCACCTTTTATTTTGGGATATTGCCAAGGCAGTTATTTGGGAACATATAATCTCATACACGTATAGAGTGGCCAGGGAGTAGCAGTCCAGATTAGAGGCATTGAGTACCCAGTTTTTTTGCTATGTTTAATGCCTATTAAAAAGGCACCATAGAATCTAACAAGATTACCTACTCCCTGTTAACACTGCTTTTGCAGTCACATCTCTTAGAACGGGCGCAGAAACAGCTGGATTACTTCTGTAACAAATTTTACAGATGAGGTAACAGGGCAGGGAAATTGTTGGCTACTATGGCGAGGGGAGGCCAAGTGCCATGTCACCCATATCCGCTCAGTTGAGGGTCACATACCGAGTGACCCAGAGAATCTACACTTAGGACACCTGACCATTACACCGGCACAACAGGGACATTGCATTCTAAATACATAGACATTAATATGAAGTTGGTCCCCCTTTGCAGCTATAGTAGCTTCCACTCCAAGATTTTGGAGTGTATCTGTGGGAAGTTTTGCCCATTCATCAAGCTTTTGTGAGGTTAGGCACTGATGTTGGATGAGAAGGCCTGGCTCGTAATCTCTGTTCTAGTTCATCCCAAAGGTGTTGAGGGTGGGGTTGAGTTCAGGGCTCTGTGCTGGCCAGTCAAATTCTTTCACACCAAACTCATCCGCTCATGAATTTATGGACCTTGCTTTATGCACTGGGGCACAAGTCATGCTAGAATAGAAAAGATTTTTCCTCAAAAAATTTCAGGACACTCTATGCTAATCCTGTGCCGAAGATCAATGTTAATGGGCTGGATTCAGGGGAGGTGTAACACAGGATTGCCCCCTATCACCTCTTTTGTTTAACATAGTTGTGTATTCCTTAATCCATGCTTTGATTGCAGTGCATTGGGGTGCAAGAGAGGTCAGGGTGTCCACTCTTTTGCGGACAACATTTTGCTTTATGTTTCCAAACCATATATATTGTTGCGTCGAGTCTTTTCAAGTCTTGCAGAGGGAACGATATTTGCCTACTCTAATAGGGGTAGCAAACTGTTGCAGCACCTACCACAATTACAGTTGATCGATTTATGACGCTGTCTATGAAACACATAGGGTGATACAGGCAGAAATGTATACGGATATGTTTCTGAAGATAGCCCACTGTGCCTATTTTTCACCCCTACACCTTTTCAAAATGGGATACATGCAAGATTCAAATGCATAAAATGCAAAGCCCACTCTGCAGACTTTTTTTGTTGCTTTTGGCAGCATATAGAACAGTTTTGGAAACAGATCTCGGTGTTTTGTTAAAAAGTGGGAATACCATTAGAGCTGATAATGCCGGAGCTAGCCATTTTAGGGGTAGTAGATGAGAATTTTCAGGGGCAGTGGCAAGAAAGTCGATCCTGACTCAATTGAAACAGAATACATGGCCCCTTCTAGCCTTGTTGAAGACAAAAAAATGCTATATTTCTTAAGGATGGACTGAGTGGAGAGTAGGGAACAGAGAGTTAGCAAGTTCTTTTATACCTGGTATGGGTTTACTGACACACTTAACAATACTGTTAAAATCGGCATAAGAGACACATTCCAGTATACCTCTTGGTATTGTTTGCAACTCGTTGGTGGCTAGAAACCTCCGTAGAATGTCCCACAGTGCTACCTTTGCCCCAAAAAACCTTTTTCCATAAGCAGGTTATCAGTGCCCCCAAATAGCCTGCCTGTGTTTTGTGTTTACAAAGTAAAAAAGCAAGAGCGAGTTCCATTAAGGTCTGTGATGCTTCTGCATGCTGCATGATCATCTAAGCATCGGGCTATTGTCTGGCCCAGTGCACTATAGGGTAAAAGAGGGCTAGGTGGTAAGGCAAATTGCTTGCCTCAATAGAACAGCCTTTTAAGGTGGCTCATTAACTTGTTTTCTTTTTCTGCTTTACAAGTGACAGTGGTGGACTCTGTTGATTCCACATAGATTTGGCAGAGACCCTGGCAATGATGAGAAGATCTGACATTCTAGGACATGCCGTGAGCCCTTGCAGCTGGTAAGACTAACATGAACTTGCGATCAGAGGCAAGATGGCCCGTAGTTGTGCAAGCATTTGCAAAACCACCATTGTGTGTGGCCACAGAGGGTGGAACCAGCCTTTGAGTGATCCTTTCAACCAGTGAGTATGATCATGTAGGTTTATTTTTATTGATTAAGTACCACTATCTGCGCAGCTCTCTCTCCATGTCACCCTTCCGTCCCTTCCTCCCATCAAACAGTTCTGCTGTTTGATGGGAGGAAGTCCCTCCTCTTCCTCTTGTTCCCTTGATACAACTGCTCCGTTTCATTCCCCTTTTGTATGCTTCTCTCTTTGCTTAATTCCGTAAGTGTTGCGACCCCCCCAAAATAATTCCGTCATCTGCTTCAGTCCTCTAATGCCTCCCCGCCTAGAAGTTATAAGGAAGACGCTCCCTTTTGCCACTTGTTTCACCAATCATTACTTTTAACAAGCCATACTGAACACCCCTTGCCCATTCTCCCCTCCTTATTTAACATAGCATTGCCAATATAGTAACATTTTCCCCCCTCTATCCTTTCTTTCTTCCCTTAACAGTCTGATCTCAGTGGCCACGTTACAGCTTAATGCACCAGCCTAAAATTGTCATTGATTCCGTAAGAACCATTCGGCCCATCTAGTCTGCCCATTTTTCCTGATGTAAAGACTCTGACCTTAATCCAAGTCCTTGATCTCGTCTTAGAGTGGGGGAAGGCTTTGTGCCTGGCCCGTGCATGTTTAAACTCCCCCACTGTTTTAGCCTCTGCCAGTTTAGCTGCCCGGGTGTTAAATTGATTTCCATCCTCTGATTAAAAAACCTTTCTTTTATTACATCTAAACCTCTGACCCCTTTTTTTTAGATTATGACTTCTTATTCCCACATTTCTCCTCCTTTGAAAAACCAAAAAAACCCATCCCGTACTTTGTTAAATCCTTTGAAGTATTTCAATCTTTCTGTCACACCTTCTCTCATTCCTATAAGGTAGATGTATTTAGTGTTTGTAGTAAATTGTTTCCTGCAAACCATTCACCATGGATAAGCCGCCTCCGTTTTTGAATCCATTTTAAAGGGATACATCACAGCTAGCTGCCTGGTGACCTTTAAAACACCTTACAAAGGGTGCCTCATTTCCGCTTACCTTTGCAGCCCCCCACCCCACTATGACACAGTACTACTTAGCTGTCATGCCAGAGTGTAGAGATCACCCAATCTATTATTCTATTTAAGCCAGCGGAGGCATGAAGCCACTTGAACTTATGAGCCTTATGGTGGAAGACCAGTGCCTTAACCACTACTCCAAATCAGAGGTACAGGTTACCCATTTTAAAACATGTAAAAACCCTGGTATGTATCAACTCTCTCTCTCTTTCTCTCTCTATAACGTTCTTTATAATCGATAATTATACAATCTTAAAAATGTCTTATGAAGTGTTCCATAGTGCAGGTGGAATAGCCAGTTCATGCATTAAAATTGCATGATTTTGTCAAAGGGATTTGGGTCACTCTGCCAGCATCAGCCAATGCACCCCTCATACAGGCCTTCAGGGTGGTTGGGGGCTATTCAAATCTTACTGGAATGTGGGGCAGCCGCTGATTTGCTGAGCCTAGTCAGCTGACGCCAGCAACCAATCAGCAGCCCGCCCAGGTTCACCTCTCTCTCTGATTGGTCAGCCGTGGTCAGGTGACACCACCCGCCAATCAGGTGGCTAGGGCTGAGGGGCAGCCCCTGATTGGCTGAGCCTAGTCAGATGGCTCCAGCAACCAATCAGCAGCCTGCCCAGGTTCACCTCTCTCTGATTAGTCAGCCCTGGTCAGGTGACAACACCCACTAATCAGGAGGCTAGGGCTGAGGGGCAGCTGTTGCTTGACTAGGATAAGCCTGTCTTGGCTCATCAGGCGGGAGAAAGTCTCCAGCAGTCACTTCCTTAATTGGAGAGTGTTCCCTGGAAGGAGGGTTGACGGGAGAGTCCATAGGGCTCATACTTACAGGTTCCTCTTGCTAGAAGGGCTGAGCTGCTCCTGTATAGTGCATAATTAAAAGGTCAGGGATTTTCCAGCGACATCTCATTGACTTAATACATGTATATATATATATATATATATATATATATATATATTTGGGTGGCAACATTTATAACATATCAGGTCATCTGAATATAAAAATCACCACAAATTCACACACAATTTAACACATAAAGTGAATATAATATGCTATATCACGTGGACGTGAATGTGTAAAGTGGAAAAGGTAAAAAAGGTGATATACTTCCCAGATGACCGCAGCAACCCAAAAAAAGCACTCTTCCTTAGGGTGCGAATATACAGATATACGGATGGTTGGGGCGCAGGTACATATATAGTGTAAAAAGTATAAACACTAAAAAATGTGTAAAAATATGAATGCACTCACAAACAAACAGAATGCTTCAGGCCTTTCAAGTGATGTTAAAAGTGGAATCTTTAATTGATCTTCATATAAGATCTAAAAAATAAAACTGAACATGGTGCAATATCTTCAGTATAACAATATTAATTGTGAGTAGATTAAGAAAAGAAAAAGAAAGCTGTTTTATGCCATATCAAATTTGTTGCGATATTAAACAAATCAAAGACAATTAATTGGTGAAAAATTAATAAAAAGAAATAAAAAGAAAAAAAATAAAATAAATTTATCTTGAATCAATTGACGTGATGAATATTCTTATAAGTGATGTGAACTTTATACAAAGGTGATGAATGAATGTCGTGTAGGTGTTGAACTTCATTACATCATTTTAAAATAGCTGACATAGTAATAGGATTGCATCTCCTAATTGTGTATATAGATAATTATGATTAGTGCTGTGATAATTATAAATTATATTTAGTTCTCCTAATGATGTGTGTGGTGTATGATAAATAAAATAAGGTTATAATGAATAAATACTATAATAATAGAGATATATATATATATTAGATATACTGATGGAATTACAATAATCATGAATTGAATTATCAAGAGTTATCCTAAGAAAAATTCGATGGTCAATAATTAATTTTTGATTAATAAATAAATACATGATGGGTATGTGACTAGTAATGTCAATAAAGAGATTATGTATTAACTACTGTAAAAGAACTGTATACGTTTATAAAATTAATATATATGTATATATATTTAACCTAATCTAAAAAATTAAAAATGTTATTTTTAGTATAGATGGATAAATAAAAATGAAAATGCTAGAATATTAATAACATACTGATAAAATATTAATAAAATATTAATTAATATATCTTCGGTGAAATCTAAAATGTGGAATATCTACTATTTATGTTCATAATATTAATGAAATTCATAATATTAATAAGAATAATAGTAAAAATGATAAAATTGTTTAAAAGTGATTAAAATGTTGCTAAATTACTGATTGATAAACAATAAATGAATTTAGTCCATAAAAGCTAAAATATCGAGTTCCATATTTAATCCTCCTTTTTTATGAGTTTGGAATCTATAGATCCACTCTGTTTCACGTTTAGCTACCGTAGTTGTTGTTTAATATCTCCTCCGCGCCAATGAGGAGTAACTGTATCTATTCCTATAACTTTGAAATTGTTAAAAGAAAAGGATGGGCAACTGTTACCGTGTCCAGAGACACTGTGTTTAAGATTTTGATTTTTGATTCCTCTTAAATGTTCTAGGGCTCTAGTTTTTAATTTCCTTGAAGTACGTCCGATGTACTGGGCCCCACACTTACACTCTAAGAGATATATGACATTGATAGTGTCACATTGAATAAAATGTTTAATTTTAAACTCTTTTCCTGTATTAGTACATGGTCGTTTTTTTCTTTTGTAAATTGCATGTTTTGCATAATTTACATTTCCCACATTTATGGTATCCAGGTGTCTTAATTGATAAAAGGTTCTGATTATCTTTTTCTCCTATGCTAGGTAGTGTACTGGGGGCCAGTATAGACTTAAGGTTTTCAGTTCTTCTATAGAAGACGGAGAAAGCCGAAAAAATCCGAACATGCCCGAATACGACTACACCAAAAACGTCAGAGCGTACGTCAGAGGACGCAACGGAATATATACATAAAAAGAACAGCGACACCGAACACAGAAAAATACCGGATAGAAAAACCTTCTCTTGAAGAAGCCACACGGCAAAACGCGTCAGAAGGACTACACGGAATTCCCACAGCGGACTTTTTTACCTACGAGGAAAGACTATACGGGACTCCCCTTCCCCCCCTTTCCCGGCGGACTTTATTCGTTTTTATATACACTCCGTGCATGGATGAACTGTGAGTGCAATCTAAATAATTAATATTGTTATACTGAAGATATTGCACCATGTTCAGTTTTATTTTTTAGATCTTATATGAAGATCAATTAAAGATTCCACTTTTAACATCACTTGAAAGGCCTGAAGCATTCTGTTTGTTTGTGAGTGCATTCATATTTTTTACACATTTTTTAGTGTTTATACTTTTTACACTATATATATTTGTTTTCTTCCCTTATATGTACCTGCGCCCCAACAATTTAACACATGCCTATTCCTACCATAATTATTTGTGATGACTTCATGGCGGTTGAGGTGGATAGCATACCTTAAAACCAGTTGCATACAGGGCCGGCGCTACATACAGGCAAAGTAGGCGCCGGCCTAGAGCGTACTCAGCCTGGGGGCGCCTCCTCTGCGGCCGACTAGCCCGCCCACTGCTGGAGGCGAAGAGCTGGTTAGGGAAATCAGTGATCTCCCTCTAACAGACGGGACCCAGATGGTACTATTCCACCCCAAAGTCAGTGGCGCATCCGCTAGAGATGAAGAGATAAGACCCGATCCGGAGTTACCTCTAATTTTTTTGGAGGAGGCGGGGTCATGCAGCGTCATTGCGTGACCCCAAGGGAGCTGCAGTTAGTGCCTGCTGAGGCACCGTGGTGAGTGAAGTGTGTAAACTGCTTGAGTGTGTGTTGGTTTGTTAGTGTGTCTGAGTGGGTATGTTAGTGTGTCTGATTGGGTATGTTAGTGTGTCTGTCTTTGCCAGGGCTGATTTATTTCATTTGGTTGCAACATCTGATCTATGCTATGTCCTAAATATTGTCTTCTTTCCTGATTTAACCCCTTAATGACAAAGCCCGTACATGTACGGGCTCAAAATGCATTGTTTTCAATGGGTTTAGGGACCGCCCATTGTCTTTAAGGGGTTAAGAGGATGTAATTATGGGAAATTGTTCTCTGTGACAAAAAGTACCCATAAATATACTAAAAGTTGGAACTTGTAATATTGTCTAATACTGGTGAATTACTTACCAATTGTGACGGAACCCTCCATCACTGGGACCACTGGAGAGGCCTGACTGCCAACCTACTCCCTATTGACTATGTTCCCTGGGTTTATAGAGACTTCTGTGGCTACCCCCAGCAGTATATCATTCATCCTGGTGGGGATTATCTCCAGCAGACAGCCCAGGATCTGCAACCAGGAAGTGACCACCATTTTCTTAATTTAATATCAGACCCCCCACCCCACGGTGCATTAATGTGTTGTCCTCTTCCCCCCAAATCCACTACTACAGACATCAGCCCTGGAACTGGTTTTGGCCAGTAATCAACAGTGGAGGTTGGGATCCTATTGTTTTGTTAATGCCGTTACTGCCCCTGTTGTCTCTGGGAGGCAGATTAAGGGGGCAGTTTGTATCCCAATATCTTCATTATGTTAATGTGTGTTTTGCTGGATATATCCAGCGCTGTGTGTGAGAAATAAAACAGTCTTCGTTTATTTATACCCTACACTGAGTCTCGGCTAGTGACTGGGGGACCGGGGAAAGTGTTTTTTCCCAGGCTAAGGGAGCACAAGTCAGCAGAGGTAGTCGGTCAGACTAGCCAGATTCGTGACATTAGTGGCAGCAGTGGGATTGCTTCTTAGTCTGAGGGACACTTCCTTTTTACCGGGATTAACCGACAGGACGGCAGACTTCGGTTGCCTTGACGAGGACATGGATGTGACATCCGAATTCCAGGGGCTGCTGCGGGTCATCCTCTCCTGCTACACGAGGACATGGATGTGACATCCGAATTCCAGGGGCTGCTGTGGGTCATCCTCTCCTGCTACACCACTGCTCTGCCTACAGAACAATACCAGAATCTGAGGCAACTGGTTCAACGGTCACTATGGCAGAGGGCCCTCCAGGAGGCTGTTATACGCCAGGGTCATTGTCTTCCAAGCTCCGAACAAAGGATTAGAGACCAGAGGGAACTACAGATGTCATTCCTGGGACAACAACCCCAGGAGCAATGGGTATCCGAATTGGACAAGCTGGTCCAACAGGAGGTGGAGCTGGAAAATAACTATAGGGCTCTGCAGCGGTATGCAGAGCAAGCATATTGGGGAACTGTGAAAGAATGTTCTCCAGAGGGCTATGACTTTGGTGGCCTGGAATTGTTATGGGATAGTCTTCAGGAGGATCCGGACTTCGGCAGTACAGCGGAGTGGTGGATTGAGGACATCCGGGATTTCAGGGAGTGGGACCTCCCAGATGCACTAGGACTTGTGTGGGAACTGGAAAAGGCATATAAAAAACTGTTCAACCGTGTTCAACAGAATGCCCCAGTGTCCAGTGATTTTGGGTGTTATAGAGTGGTCATCTGACGATGTTGACCCATGCGGGGTGGATGGGACTGCGTTCTCCATCCCTGAGTCACAGGGATACTGGGCAGCTAATCCAGATCCGATACCAGAGCTATATGACTTTACACCACAACCGGATCCAGAGATTGTGGATCTAATTGATTTTATATCTGAGGATGTTGGTCCGGGAGGGCATGCAATTGGTTTCCCTTCCCAGGGAAAGGAAGAAAGTTTTCTGGGTGTAGTGGATGGGACTGCGGTCTCCACTAGCACCCACCCAGCTGAAGAGCTGCTGACTTCTGCCCCACACCTTCAATGGCTACAGGGATCCATGAAGATGCGGCAGCCGGCCCATCTCCCCAGCGGCAGCTCACATGTCCAGGAGCGGAGGAACCGGTCCTCCCTCCCCAGCGGCAGGCCGACCCAGAAGATTCCCTAACCCCAGCTGAAGCGCTTGCAACCGGGCAGAGCATCGCTGGCCTCTGCCCAGCACCTACCAAAGCTGCAGGAATTCAGTGCACATCAGCGGAGGTAGTCGGTCAGACTAGCCATATTCGTGACACCAATGATATACCAATACATGATAATTTGAATTGATTTTGATAGGTTAAGTTATTTACGGTATAAGCAATTGTGAATCTAATTTCTAATCTAGAAGCTTTCCCAAAGCTTTCTTAATCACATTCTAACTTTTTCTAACTGTTATCTATGCTGTTGGCACCTGCTAGTTACAGTTTGTGGTAACTGGACAGGCTAACACGTTAACACTTTAATTTAAAACATTATTTAAAAAGAGCAATTCTGATGAAAAGTTTTAAAAGTGATCTTATCTACCACGTCTGTTTTTGAATAATAGGTACACTGCATGACTTATGCGGTGACTACATTTAGTATTGTCTAAATATTAGATTGTTTTCTTTGAAATATTATCTAATGTTTTTAAAGATTTTTTAATATGCTACAGGCTGCAATATTCATAATTCTTTCTACATTTTCAGCATATTTTCCATATATTTATTGGTTTCTTTGCCACTTCTAAAATATGCCACAAAGAATCTGAAAACACAAGATTGGACAATTACCGTATTTGCTTGATTGTAAGACGACCCAAAATCTGAATATTAATTTAGGATTAATTTTGTCTGTGTCCGTCGTGCAGACATTCGCCGGCTGCCAGAGAAGAGAATTCCCCGCAACGCTGCGGGGAATTCTCCTCTCTGGAGTCGGGGAAGGTATGCACAATGCGCGTAGACAACCTCCATTGCTATGCTCGGTAATAGACCCCCGGTGGAAATGCAGGCAGCAGCTGAGGTTACCAGACAGCAAGATCCTGGTCCCCTGCAGCTCTGTGGGGGATCTGGATCTTAGTCTCATAGTCAGACCTCTATTTGCCTATTTGTGCATTTCTATCCAGTGACAGAAAAGTGGTGAGCTATATTATATATTTTTGAATCTTGTCATAATTATGTAATGAGGTGTCACTAAAATATTAAAAAAAGATTCTTTCTGGAACTTAAATTATGCCGATGTTGCATAATTAAAGTTAGATCTGTGTCATGTTCATTAAAAGCCTGATAATCATGGCATAACATAGTTCATTTAATTATTTCTTTTTGATACAGAGTACATAGAATTTTACGAAGAAAACTTCTCATGTGTTTCTCAACGACAAAGTGTAAACCTAAATGTAACAGACAACAGGCACAATATTAAAGGAGCCCAGGGTGCATAGGTGTGTCCTATTGACTGGTTGCATTACCATGGAAAATGTAATAAGTCTGACATCTGCATATCGCATCTCTCTACCTTGTGAATTTTCCCTAAATAACAGAGGTCCAGAGCTATAGTCCAACAATGTTAGCTGAGAATAAAGGATCCGATTCTACATGAGGTAAACTAGACTTGCACTTAAAGGGGCATCAAAGAGATGCTTCCTAATAGCTCTCAACATTTTCCTCCCACTGGATTCCACCCCCCACTCCAACATTTCTACCCCTGCCTCTACCAAAAGGCCTTTCCATAAAGAACATTATAGATTTTTGTACCTGGTGTCTTTGAAGTTCTTCAAAGAATGTGTTTAATATAAAACAAATATGAAAGATAATGCTGTGCAACATTAGTGTAGCATCATAGCTGAAATTTGTTCACTGGTGTGCAGGCAAAGAGAGCATGTGTTTTATATAGACATTCTAATTTGTCTAATCACAAACATGTCCTAGGACACATTTAACTTAGATAACATCTTCCTCCTTTACACCTTAGTATAATGTGAAATAATAATTTCAGCGATATTGAGAGTACTTCCCTTAGGATGTATACGTTGGAGAATTGCCAATTTACACTGCATCTATAAATACAACGGTTGTGGGGATTTTTATTCCTTACTTACTAAATATAGCAAAAGTCACAGGAGTAAGGATGACACATTGTAGATGTGCTTGGTATATAAATATTCTGACCATTCACTAGTCAGATCACAATGCACAGAAAAGAAGTAGTAGTTTTGTTGTATATATATACTACTTAAGTTAGGTCATGTCAGTGGACTTAACCCTTTAGTCAACAACTTTACTTTTTTAGGGATTGCACCTGATCATCCTACAGTTCCCAAAATGCATTTACATAGGAAAGTTGCATTTCATTAGTAAATTACCAGTACTCTTTTGACAAGCTCAGATTTATGGCATTTGTTAACTAAGAGTTTATATGATTGTTGCACTGAATAATGAATTAATAAAATATGAAGCCTCAATGATATGATTATATGTTCAATATTTTAGGGTCTACATGGTTAGACAGGTGGATAGATATCTCAGTGTAAGGAAACTCTCTTGTGCTAAAAACCCATCAGTTTAGATATTTTCACAAACTACTTTTTGTCAGGGTCCATCCAGGTATATCTCTGATTTTCCCTGTCTCGCTACAGTTTCCTCTTTGCTGTAATCCATTCCTGGATTTCCATATGCTCTGTTCTGTGCTTCTGATTTCTTGATTCCAGTTCTGCTCTTTGCTTCAGCTGTTTCCTTTATAAGGTGTGGCCCACCCATTTGTTATGTTTGTCTCAGCAGTCTAACGGTTTGTCCTTGGTTTTGTATTTAGACTTAATGTTTAGTTTCAGTTTATTAATAATTCAGTAGGCAGGGTTTAGTGCAAGGACCCACCAAATATTGGAGTACTTTGGCGTAGTGTTGGGCTAAGCATACTGTGGCCATATGATGTGACAGAATCTCTAATTGTTATGACATAGTCCTAGGCAAGTGCTGTATTTATGTTTGTCTGTCTCTTAGGTACCTTTGCCCTCTTTTCCCTGAATCATCTGAGGATGTTGGTTCCTCTCTCCTCTCCCCATGTCCCAGTTAAGATGTCCTATCCTTGCTTAAAGGAGAAGCGTCCGAGGATCCCGGTTCCTCACTCGATCCCTTGTGTTCCTTGTTCCCTGCCCTTTGTCCTGTATCATGTATGTCTTGTCTGACTATGTTTCTTGCTCGGTCTCCCTGTTCCTTGCTCTGTCCCCTTTTGCTTGCTATGTTTCAGCTGTTATTCTGCTTAGCTTCCATACTCCCAGCCTGCAGCATCCTGCACATTCGTCTGTAGAGCTATGTCTCATGCCTGCTCCAGGGTGCCTGCAGGATATGCAAGTTTTGCTTTGTTCTGGACAACATCAGCTGCTATATCAGGGCCCTGGTATGTGGCCGCACAACCCTAGATGCATACTCTCGAGAGAGCGCAGTCCCCCTGCACCAGGCCCTGTCCAGCTACTGCGCAGTAACTCCTGAACACCATCTTTGGGCGCTCGGGGTCATAATAGTCATATGTATGGACCCAGTCCCTGACACCTTTCATAACAAGACTATCAATTTTTCTAGCTCTGATATCTTCAAGGAAAACATAGTTCTCTTTGCCACTAGACCTTCTTCTCCATTTTCCATGTCCCAGAAGTCCATTGTACAGTGCTATGGAATATGATAGTGATATATAAAACCATTAATAATAATAATAATAATAATAGTCTTTCACTTTCTTTTCACTTCTCACTCTCAGTGGCTACACATTATGCAGATATCAATCTCTAAATCATATAGGATATATGAAAAATTATCATAGTAGCATATTTTTTATAAATAAACACAAACATAATAACATAGCATTTACTATTAGAAGTGAGATATATTTGGCTTGACCTGAGGTGCATTGCTACAATTTTACATACATATATGTGCCCTTAGATCATAAAGGCTTGTGATGAATGTGCTTTTTCACGTGTAAAAAAAAAAAAGTGTTTTAAATAGTCACACATTTAGTTTTACCGTCACAACATTAAGTTACACATTTTACAAGACCTAGATTTCTAGCCGCTTTTGCCATTTCGTGTGACTCATGATGCAGAGGCTACCAACAGAAAACATTTTTAAACATAAAGTTTAAAAAGTATATCTAAATATCTTTAAACAGAGCTTTAGAGCTTATTCTTGGCTACAGTGGATCCTTTCAGCTTTGGTAACTTGGTCGTATGTGCTTATGGTATCTGGGCTTTCAGTTTACGTGAACGTGCTGCTTCGAATACCTCGTCTTCTACACCCTCTTGAATTGGCATCATCTGTAATGAAGTTCTCAGACAGGGAGACTGACCTGTCAAGGTATTTACAAATAACATTATGTTAGAACCAATAGCATTTGCTGGCACATAACCAAATATGAACTCATAAAGAATTGGGGTATGCAACATTACTCTCTAATACATTAGTGCACAATACATTAGGTAAATATGCGCCCCATAAATTTCCCCAACCCACTGTAAAAAGGCTGCCCGATAAACAACAATCAACAAATTATCACTTTGGTAAAAAATAGATAATGGAGGAATTAACAGGGATAATTATTTTTTAATGAAGACATCTTGTACTTCTGTTGTATCAGTTGAGATATCTACTCACTGCTCCTACAGTGAGCAATGTGATTTTTGCCAAGACAGGTAGAGGGATCATATCTAGATCACCTCTACCATTTGTGAGTAGAAATTAATTATCCTCATTACGGGAGAGAAGACAACTCTGTCAGACCCTGGTTTTAGGGGGTCATAATCAAAGCACATGTACAGCCCAACAGTCTTCAGACAGCTACCGAAAATTAGGTGTATCTCAGTAGATTTTCTAAAATTCCAATGGATAACTTAAAATAACCATGTTATTTTGCAGGCTCTTTAAGATAACTGCTTACATGTTAGACACATACCATATGCATATTGTTTGTAATATACCTATACTGATTACTTTAGTTTGTAACTGCCATTGTATACATTTATTTAGCATATAGAGCTGTAAAATGTAGAATTACCGAATGTGACTGAACAGCTATATTTTAAATCATTCATACCCAAAGAATACTAAAAGAACTGCAAAGCAATTCAGACAGGATGGATGTGTGGTGAGAAAATGGAAAGTATGGATTTGTAGGAAGCAACTGTTGCTGGAGTAAAGGCTTTTACTGTTCAGATGGATTCTTGGCACAGAGTGAAACTCAAAAAGAATTCATGATTTATTTTGAACTGGAGAGAAGGCATGTGGAAGAAGGTAAAATAGCCCAGGATTTGTATAAAATATTGTAACAATAGTTTAGTTAAAGAATAGTAAAGTAATGCCAAATTTTAATTAAAATAAGATAGAAGGTTTATCATTGTTTATAATATGTTAGAATTTACATTTTTAGAATGAATAATATTACACAGAAATTACAAAAATATCACAAACAAGACCGAAAGTACATAAAACAATAATTAGATCTAAATGACATATTAATTTGTACAAGCATTAGTTAAATTATTAAACAGCAAATATTAAATTCTGATTCGTTAGTACCTTTAGAATGAATCTCGGATTTTAACATGAGTCTATCAACAGTAAATATCATGCGCCACACGACCTGTGCCATATGCGTTATAGAACTCTTGATGGTTATTTCCTTAATATAAAAGCGAAGAGTTAATTTTTCTTATACACACAAAAATGAAAATAGTTAGTTGAAACAATACTTGACAATACATAAATTAATATGCAATGATCAATTAAACATTAAAGCATGAAGAAAAGTATGTATATAATTTGAATGCAAGACAAAGAGTTATATATCACAGTTAAATTGTAACTATAGTGCAGCCTCATAATACTGGAAAAAATGTGTATGAGATCTAATTCCATTCTGTAAGATGGTAATTTGAAATAATGCTAAAACAGATTTTTTTCCCCTAACCATTGATTCATTAACACCTTCACGACTGTGGACGTAGGTGATAAGTCGCAAAAAACTGATCCTTGAGAACCAAGGACATATCTCCTACGACATGACTTTTTTGTCATGGTCTAAATTCCTGTGGTGAACAAAAATCAGACTACCTGGTCTTCCATCTGACACATGGGGTTAAAATCTCTTTCCACCCCCCTCAATGGTATCCAGTTACCTTAAAAACGTAAAACAAATCTACAAAAATATGCTGTCTCACATTTATGAATATGGCTACAAAAACCCTACTTGTGCAGAAAAAACTATAATACAGTTCATAAGTGGCCTCGTCCTCTAGTGCAAAAATGCCCTGGTCCTTAAGGGGTTAAACATGAGGCACTATGCTACACGTAAACTACTTGTTGTTTACAGTCAGGATTGTTAATTTTTAGAAAGTTATGTTCTTGATAAATAATAGTTTAACAGAAGTCAAAATAAATGCATAATTAAGAGAAATAAGAAGGTAAAACTGTGGAAAAATATTACCTTCCTAATTATAAACTGTAAACTTTGATAACTTGTCTGAATTTCACTTATAGGAGAGCTGGCATATATTGTTAATTCGCCAACTAGTGTTGAAAGCTATAGGCCAATTGCTTTGCCCCCTCAATAGCCACGTACGTGTTATACTTTCCCTTTGGGATGTATACAGATAAACAGACTGAATGCTTGACAGCTGATGTGCATTACCGTGTCCATACACACATGAACAAACCACATTATTTGTCACTTCTTCATAGCCTTGAATATATTTGATGTTTCACAATGCTCCCTACTTATGTCTATACCTGGAAAGTCTGTGTGTTTACCCCAGAGCCTCCAGATAAAGCATGGCTTTCCCAGGTCACATTGCTGGCAGGAATGAGATTCACCACGGAGCCCTGTTGAGCTGGTTAGGGGGATCCGTGATCTCCCCAGCCAGTCTTGGAGGCTACAGCTGTTGATTGGGTGGCTGTGCGCCCGCTCGCAGCTGTGCCCGAGGCGAGTCCCTCATTCGCCTTACCCTTCCTACGGCCCTGGCTCTGGGTAACCCAGTTCCCAGGTATGGTTATCATGGATTCATTTGCCAGTTGAGTGTGCTTTAACACACTCTTTGTCCATGTCAACTTTGTTGGATTGAACCATGTGATGCCATGCCACTGCCATTGCTATGGACAACTGTAACATTGGCAAACAAACCCATATCAGGAAAGGTGGGAACCTTGGCCACACAGCAACAGACTATAGGCTGCAAGGAGGGTGGGGATAAATAAACTGGACATGAGTACAATATAAAATATGTGTAGCATACTTCTCACTTGGCTCGTCTGTGAAAAGAATTTGATGTGTGTCTGGAAGCTCTCTATAATTAGTTCTTTGTCAAAGTGCTTCACTCTGTTTGATATTAAGTGAAATTTCAAAGAAACAAACTAACGTATTCATCTACAAACCCTGTTTTACATGTTGTATCAGTGCTGTATCACTTACTCAGAGAAGAGGCAGTTGATGTCCCCCGGAGGAAGTTTTGCAAGCCATCTTCACCATCGCTTGTGCTAGCCATGCTGTTTCTCATCTGCATTACAGAGAGCTGGGAGCTCAAACTAGGGTGGCGATCAATTTTTTTTGCTACCTAGGAAAATAATACAATGGAAAGATACATATAAAATAAATCCAATTTATGTGGAGTTTGCTGATGCTCTATAAATAAATGTAATCTAGATCAAAATATAGTGCAAGGTAAAAGTAAGTAGTGCTAAGCTATCAGGGCAGCCACCAGTGTGCCATCGATGAAAGAATGCTGTGCACTAGTGGCGCTCCATATGTCACAGGTGAAGTGGACAGTTTATCCAGCAGCCTTGGACAGCTTGTCATTCAACAATGAGACACAAGACTGGTAAAGGGAGGGTGCTACGGTGCTGCTGAAGGCGGTATGTCAGGGGAGACGGTAGTGGGAAGCGACGGCCTCTAGCAGCTGCCTGAGGGCTGACCCTCAATCAGCCTTCAAAGTAGGCATGTCAGTTTCTTTCATTGCTGCTTTGAATAGAAAGCCACAAAGTGTTCTAGGGTAGGCTTGTGCAATATATGTTCCCGCCCCACCTATTTTTGGACACCTGACACACTTTTAGAGAAGGCCTCACCAGGCCCTTTGCTCTGCCTGCTGGTGACCGCTGTTGTGGGTTTGCTGCCAATGCTCCCTGTTCCCCCAGGAACAAAGCTGCATTGTAGTGTGTATGTATGTTCATACCAGAATTGGTGAGATTTCCTTTACACTTTATCCATGCTCACTACCTTAAGACACATCTCCCACACTCTCAAAATGCTCCCACACTTTACTACATGGGCAACCTGCCCATCAGACGAGGTAGCAGTGGTACTACTGTTTTTTCCATGATAGTATTAGTGAATGTGATGGTGGTGGAAGTAGTGGTGCCAGTGCATGTTCTCCACCCCTGGCATAGCTATGCTGCTGCTTCTGCAGAATTAAAGGAGCAACACGTCTAACAGATAAATTGCTGTAAGATATGTCGCTTGACTCCTGCTACTCTGGCTCATAATCGTCTTCAACTTTGCAGATGACCACTTGGGCACAAGGTGGAGTATGGTCCACTCGTGCAGCAAGAGTAGACCTTCACTCTTCTTCCTCACTTGCTTCTGGACAAAACTAGATCTGCTGCTATCAATTGACTGTCCCTGCCTATCATTGCTCTAAGGAGTGCTGGCAGTAATTGAGGTAGTAATAGCACCAGGGGCGGTTATGGTGGCACTGATAGTGGTTTTATTCCTTGCTATACCACAAAATAGCTATCTTCGCCCTGGATCCCACCAAGTCACTAGCACATGACCCTTCCGTGAGTCCATACTTTGAGGATGTTCAGTACGTCTGGTGATGCTGCATGCACCTTGTGCGGCTTTTCAAAATCTGAGCAAAAAGGCTTCAGCCAGCTAATGAAACTGGAATAACTACCGTATATTCCGGCGTATAAGACGACTTTTTAACCCCAAAAAATCTTCTTAAAAGTGGGGGGTCGTCTTATACGCCGGGTACTTACCAAGCCGGAGGTTCCCACGAAGCCACCAATCTCTCTAATCACTACGCGCCGGCTATTGATGCCGAGCGCAGGGATGCCGTCATGTCCCGGCGCCCGGCATCAATTGCCGGCGCGTAGTGATGAGGGAGCAGGGAAGCCCGAGGTCTGGCACTTCAGACCTCGGCTTCCCTGCTCTCTAATCACTACGCGCCGGCTATTGATGCCGAGCGCAGGGATGCCGTCATGTCCAGGTGCCCGGCATTAATTGCCGGTGCGTAGTGATGAGGGAGCAGGAA
>VKOC01004820.1:0-33639 GCA_009364415.1 Spea multiplicata
CCCTTTATCACTCCCATCACTCCTGTGTTCCAGTGGCACGTTGTGTTTCCTGATCCAAGGCTAATTGATGGTTAGAAAACTCTTTTTGTAATTATGTTATAGCCAGAAATGTCCTTGTTTTCCATGAAACCAGATCAGTGACCCCAAACTTTTAAACAGTAATTTGTATATATATTTTGTAAATATATATCTATTTATTTTTTTCCTATATTCTTTTTTTCTCATTTATTTATTTATTTTGGGGTAATCATGCTTCCCAGCAATATTTTGAAAGACTTGTTTGGGAGTTTTTTTTCCAAATGCCCTTTCTAGACGAGACGATCTCACGGCCTTGAATTGAAGCGTTACCATAGTAACTTCAAAGGATGCTGGCCTCGGTAGCGTTTTTCCCGTATCTCATGTTTGGGGTCGTAGACATTTCAGTGACAGATTAGTTCAAGGGATTTTGTCTCGGCGGCCTGAACGCCAACGGCCTGGCAATCACGGAGCAGGCCTGGCACTTTAAGGCCAGCGGCCGCTCGGTTACCTAACATGCCGGAGGCCGGATACATTTTACGCTCGTGCGCGGCCGGGCTATAGGGCCGGTTCTGGGCCTCGCCTGTATACAGTAAAAAAAAAATCAACAAAACGTTTTATCACCGTCATAAACCTTGTACGACGTAATTATAGGTCGTGGGGAATGATTGGACGTTGAGCGGGATTTTGGAAGGTTGCCATCATTAAATTTAAGAAGTGCGCAAATTGGAAGAAATTTTCCTCCCTCCCCAAGAAATCATCCGACGTGATGACTTAGTAACACATTTGGTACCAGTTATACGCTTGACTGCTCGGCGCTGATGAAGCCCGTCGGAGAATCGGAGACCCGTCGGGGGAAATCGTTCTGACGGGCCCGTCTCCTTCAGACTCATCGTTATCTATCGGCAGAATCGCTGCGGGAAGACGCGGCTTTATAGATATGTGCAAGAATCGTTAACCTTTTCAGTACTGGAGTCTATAGGGGGGAATGTTGGGAGAGAACATAAAAACAGGCGCAAAACATCCAAATCAGGTAGTTTAACTCTCTAAGTACCAGACAGCCAGTCAATACATAGGCAGGCGATGGCGGGGGGAACACCCTGGCACTGAGGCCATTAGTGCAGCCGACGGCTGGCAGCGCCCGAAGCGCCATGCCAGGTGAGAGTGTGGCGCTGTCGGCCCGGCACGTGCCCGGTGTGACCTGTTGTGGAGCCGAGCAGTTCTTGGCTCAGGGGGTAAGGGGCCGGATCTGATTGTTTCTTTCGGGTTGCGTTAATTGGATTAGTCTGTGTGTCCCGCACCCCGCAATCTTTACACAACAAGTGCATGCAGCGTTCAGCGGGCGATTGTATTACAGGGCGTTCTCCTGGAGCATTTAATTACACAGAACACACACGGCTCAGCCATTAGGGCTTGGAATGAGTGACAGCTTCGGGCTTTTTGTGTTGATGATTTTATAATAGTTTTTTCCCCATTTTATTGAATCAGAATATATATATATATATGTTTATATTAATCTGATCTCCTTAGGGGTAGTTCTCACTATCCCTATGAGCACACCATGCCAGTGTATGACATCAGATCCAGTAGCAGCTGCCCCACCCCCCATTTTCTACTGGGGGGGTGAAGATTAAAGCACATACTACTTTCAGTAAATAAGAGAGAAGAGAGAGATATTTAAATACGTAAATGGATTTAACAAATCACAGGATGAAAGTTTATTTCTAAATGCCATGATCTAAAACTAGAGGGTCAGAGGATTGGGTGTAATGTAAGGACAGAGTGGTAGATAAGTGGAACAGCCTCCCAGTAGAAGTGGTAGGGGCTAATACGGTGACGGAATCGAAACAAATGGCTCCGGAATCTAAGACGAAACCAAGTGATTATGGTTTGAATCTTTACAGCAGGAGAAACCGGCAGACTAGACGGGGTTAATCCGCAGGCAAATTTCTATGTGATCTCCACAGGGACAGCCCCTCTTTGGGCCTGAAAGCCCCCTTTCCCAGGGACTACTTTTGCTTTACAGTCATGGCAGGGGTGGGAGACATTTTATGTGACTTATGACTCATTTACAAGGCTCAGCATTTAGAAGAATGATGTATTTTTTTATTATGATGTCATTTTCTGCTGTTTTTAATACACATTATTGTGACTTTCAGGGCTGTAGAACCCTGTGACGGATCCAAACCCAGAAAACATTCGGAACCGTATTTCACAACCAATTACTATAATTACATAACAATAACATTGTAACTGTGATGCAATCAGCATGACAATTTGGGTGATTTCTATACAATTCTTCTCTTTTTTGGAATTTCCCCCATCATTGTCCTTAATAAATATAAACTTTAATTTGGTTATTTGAAAGAGGCTTTCTTTTTTTCACTTTTATCTCAAAGTTTTTCTTCTCTTAGATGAGATAATATCAAAACTCACTTTACAAAGTGCTTTATAGAGAGCACTCTCGTTATTGTGCCGCTAATTGGATTGGATACATTGTATCAGCTCCATTGTTATCGGATCCCCAGACAGTAGGTAGCTATTGATACAATGTTAACACCATTCGCACCACTGCTGCTGCTTGAAAGAGATTTAAAGTCCAGATGGGGGGCGGGGTTTCGCGTGCAGGGCGGGGTTTTGCCGGGGTAGGAGGGGCTTGCATTGTACTGCAGGTCTTTATGTGACTGTGTGTGCTGGGCTGGCACAGAGACTCGCACAGGGAGATCTGCAGGGAGGGAGTGCATGTGTGTGGCACAGATTGCTGGGATTTGGGGTCTCTGCTGGGCGTCCGTGGACTGTAAATCTGGAGCAGCACTCCTGAGCAGGTCAGTAAAAACATCCTTATGGATCCCCCCCCAATGCAAAGACAAAGCCTCTTTTCCCATGATTTCCCCATGATTTCCCCATGTTCTCTCCATGTTCTCTCCATGTTCTCTCCATGTTCTCTCCATGTTCTCTCCATGTTCTCCAGCAATGTGTGCCTGCGCTCCTTTTATGCTATGGGTTTGGTGCAAGCAGCTGCAAAGGGTTAATAGTAGCTGAAGCCTTTCCATTATGCTGTGCTGAGAAGGATCTGCCTTTGAGGGCTCTGTTTTGGGCAGGGTGGTGTTCACCCCATGGCAGCTAAGAGGTTAAATCCAGGGGGGGTGGCAGTTATAACACATGGCAGCAGTGCCAAGCACTGATCAGCACTGCAGTGGTGGCTGCTGGGCGTACTGGGGGTTGCTGGGAGGCAGGGCAGTGGCTGGGCTGTTCATGGTGCCCCATTGGTCCAGATGAGGTCCTCATGTGTTTGAAGGAACACAAAAGGCCTCCCAGCTTCTCCATCCAACTGTCTCCTTCATTGTGTGGGGAGGGGGGGGGCTTCTCCCAACCATTTCCAGGTATTGCTGTACAGGTTTTCCAATGGACGCTGAACAGCGGGGTTATCTCTCTCTCTCTTTTGTTTTTTACCATTTTCTTTCTTTTTTAACACTTTCTGCGTCTTGGTTATTCTGCTGATTTTGTTCCAAATGCTAAATATTTTGTAAGGAGCATCTAAGAGGGGGGGTAAAAATAAAGTGTATTTTTAACATTGAAAATCATTGAGTGATCATGGAATGGAATCGGGGGGCGCGTTCTGGAGTAAGAAAGCAAAACACGTTACTTTGTATCCCGATGGATTTGCGTTGCTACAAAACAAACAGGAATTGTAAATATTTATATAAACGTAAATATTTATATAAAGTCGTGATTTGCAGACCGAAGATGACAAGGGGATTATCCGGCATCTTTAACCCCTTAGAGACCAAAAGAGGCGCACATAAAGGGTTAATCTTTCAGTCTAGTACTGTCGATTTTAGAATGTGTTGCGTTTTCGCTGGAAATCCAATTTTATCGCAATGGACAAAAATGTAATTTTATAAAAGGAGAATATAATGCAAGTTCCCATCGCGTAGGGCAGCTTCTTGTTACCCCCTACGGGAGAAAGCTCTGTGCTTAGTTGGCATTCAAAGGGTTACCTGCGACTTGTTCATAGTGGAATTGGCACGGAGTTAAGTGAATGTACGTTCTATGGCCCAGGGTCCAAAGTTTTTTTCTGGACTGGCTGATATGATATCGGTAAATGTAGAGCAGGTCAATTAAAACCACTTCTCCTAGCGGTGATCAATCTAGAACAGACTGTGAATAAGCCATCTGTCACCTGAGATGCTGTCACCACCTTTGTCCGCTTTCTGGTGGGATGAGACAAAGTAGACTTTATTAGAAGGACAGGCCACATCATCAATGTATCGGCACATAATGTAACCCAGCAGGTCTGGCATAGCTATTGGTGTCCATCGGTACTCTAAGGTCTGAAGAACCCATGGTGACCTACAAGAAGATGTCATGGCTTTTCCTGGCCAAGAATGGGTTTAGTTCAGTTGAGATCCTGGCCCAGAATGGGTTTAGTTCAGTTGAGATCATGGAGCTTCTGGTTGATGGCCTCAAGAGTCTGAGGGTCTGGAAGATGACATTGATGGGTAGATTGCTTGATACCCTTGGAGGCCCAGATTTAGGCAGATTGTTGGGGCACCTGGACTCCAGATGGTGATTTGGACAATAGTTATTCTAGATGACACAATGCAGACACGTAAACGGGATCATCGATGTAAGAGATGTTACGGCTCGGCGATTCCTACGGTGCTTTTCTTGAGTTTTTGTGAAGCTTTGCAGGAGTTGACACGATTCCAAAAAGATGACATCACCCGGTTGCTCAAACCGTTGTGACATCATTTGGCCCTTGGGCAAGCCTCAAGCATTTACGGAACCGGTGGGGAATGTGTAGCGCGCAGGGGTAGTGATAATTGGGGACTTGTCTATATGTTAGGGTGTCGGGATTCTGCCTCCAGATGTATGGATGAGCTGTAAATGGTTTCACAACTTCCCATTTTTTTGGAGATCACCTAAACCCCCCCCTCTGTTGAGAAGACACGGGACTTTTTTTTAATTGCTGCTCTGTTCTGTGTGATGTCATCCCTTCCATCAGCTGTCAGCTACAGAATATTCCAAGCGTTCTACAACAAAAGGTCATGTCCCAACAATAGCCATGCAAAGCCTACAGCGTACGGGGCAAATAAAGGCAGTGCTCTCGTGGAGTGGCCTGCCAGCAGAGTTGGTAGATGGGTAAACACTGTCCCATTAAACAGCGGTGACAAAAACTCTATGTTGTGTTTTATTTGTTGTGGCTCAGCAGTTTTTAGGATTCCTAATAACAAAGTTTCACCCCTGTCCGTAAGACATTTATTTCTCATTCTATACAAGATTGAGGAAGTTTTGTATCTTTTTCAAAATTGTATATAATTTTTTTTTCCGCCCATAAAAGGTTCTATTAAAACTGGGCAGGCATCAACGGTAACAGACCAGAAAAATAACTACTAAAAATAATAGATAATAAGTGAGAATTATATATTTATAAAATATGCCAGTTCTTAGTAACTAACTAAAATCTGGAAATTATATGTTATTTTTTGGGGATTTTTCAGCTGATATTTAATTCTGTTCAGGGAACTCTTGGACTTCAAGGTCTAACAAACGTTATAAGTAATTCCCTTCTTTCGGCTTTGTTTAGCCAATTAAATCCCTTTGGATAAAGAGTGATGGAGCTGAATGGTATTTTTAGAAACCTTAATGTACCTCACACTGCATGTCATGATGCACTTATTCTTAAATTTAACGGGTAAAAAGAACATAGTGTGTTTTTTTTTTGTTGTTCTTTCTTCCCATGAAGTACGGTCGCTGCGTTTGGGCGACCTTGGTCCTAAAACGCTGAAGAGCCAAACGGTTAGAGCGCCTGCCTCGTGGACGCAAAGCATCCAGGCTGCATCTCCAAGAGAACTGGTTCTAACACCCCCCCCCCCTAAACTCGGATTCAGGAGCCGTACGGCTATCCTGTGCACCTATACATTCCCTCACTGTATTATCCTCTATCACTTCTGCTGGGAGGCTGTTCCACTTATCTACCACCCTCTCAGTAAAGTACGACTAAGCCTCTGATCTACTAGTTCTGGTCTCTTGTTTCTCTTTCTTTCTCCCCTCTCTTTCTTTCTTTCTTTCTCCCCTCTCTTTCTTTCTTTCTTTCTCCCCTCTCTCTCTCTTTCTTTCTCCCCTCTCTCTCTCATCTTCATTTCTCCCTCTCTCTCTCTTTCTTTCTCCCCTCTCTCTCTCTTTCTTTCTCCCCTTTCCTCCAAGCCAGATACGTTGAGATCGTGCGCTTTTCGTGTAGAATGAAAACCATTAATGTAATAGTTGGGTGACATGAAACACGCGGTTTATTACACGCAGTTGGCGTGGCACACGTCACACGCAGGGCTATCACCCGGGGAGGTATGATTAACCCTTCCTTGGCCGGCACCTCTGCCCACACACTGGGCTCTTGTAGTAGAATTGTTGTTGCTCGAGGTATTTGGTGGTTTCGGCCGTTTGCTAGATGGATACCGAGTATAAAGAACTCCTTTCACGCCGAACGGTCACATGACCCAAAATCTTAAGGCTTCACCGGCGTGTTTCCGCGTGACGCGTGAATTTGATGCTCTCCAGACCTATTCTGCTGGGAGGTGGGGCGCGCGTCGGTGTACGGAACGAACAGGCCTCCCCTCTGTATTTTGTTTTAAGCTGGAGGCCTCGTTTGGGAGACCTTTTTAAAGGGGCACTATCACCTAAGCAGTCACATCTCGCACTCTCTTACGCGCCTTCTCCAAAAAAAACGTTATTTTTCTATAATGGGTTCTACTTACTTTAAATGTAACGGAAAGGTTGGTTTACTTTACTGTGAAGGTAGTGGATAGGTGGAACAGCCTCCCAGCAGAAGTGGTAGAGGCTAATAAATGCATGGGATAGGCATATGGCTCCTGAATCTAAAACGGATTAAAGTCCTATACGTTTGTATAGGGATGTATAGCCCAAATGGCCCAAATTCTCTCCCCCCCCCCCCCCAAAATGGAGTGGAAAAAAACATGCGTTCTTTTCCTCGGTATCCTTTCTTTGGCTCCTGTGTTTTTCTGCCTGGCTACTAAATTCAATAATCCTTTGTGATCCCCAGAGCTTGCACTCGGTGTTTACATTATCCATTATGGGAGGGCTCTGGAGTATAACCTTTCCAGATTTGTTTAATTAATGGGGGGGGGGGTTATACTCGGCACTGATGTATCCTGTGCGGGTAGAGTGTTTATTCCTGCGGGCCGTGACTCAGGGGATTGATATGTTGTAGCCGGGTCGGCTTTGCCTCATTGCAGAGGAACGCTATTACATCATTCTCTGCTTCTAGAGATGCAACAAACGGCTCTCCTTCCTGCAATGTTACCTTCATAACATGGAAGAGCAGCCCAGCGGAGGTGGTACGGCTTAATATAAAACCCCAGTTTTTGTCTGAAAGAGCTTTTTTTTTAAAATTGAAAATAACTGGAGTGGGTTTCCAGCAGAAGTGGTAGAGGTAAATACAGTGCCGCAGATAAGCATATAGCCAAGTCTGGCTTTCCCGGCTGTTGAACCCCCTCCAGGATTTTGCAGCCCAGTCAGAAACTCATCACGGGACTGTTTACACGCCATGTGCCGACCCCGGGCTGTTCTGCTGATGAAGGGTACAGGGGGTATCACAGGGGGTATCGCAGGGGGTTTGCAGCTCTTATTTCACAGTTAATGTTCACTGAGCCAAGACACTATTATTATTATTATTTATTATTATTTATTATTTATTTTTATTATTTTTATTTATTATTATATTATTATTTTCGCCCCCCGTCTGGTCGCCCGTTTCTCCTGCTGTAAAGACACAAACCTTAATCAGTCGTTGGTCTCGTCTTCGATTCAGGAGCCGTATGTCTATCCCATGCATGCTTAATCCCCTCTACCACTTCTGCTGGGAGGCTGTTCCACTTATCTACCACCCTCCCAGTAAAGTTAAACTTCCTTACATTCCATCTAAATATTGGGGTGGAAAAAAGGGAACAGAGCCGTGCGTTTTTAAAGCACAGTTTAATTTCTGTAGTATTGTTTTCGTAATGAGATTATTATATAAATGTGATCTTTAGATTACATCAGAACGATGTAACGTTAATTGAAATCCGCGGCCGATTACTCAGCCCTGAACAGTGAATTTCCGCACAGCCGCCCCAATCCCTGCCGCATGCCTTATTAACCCCTAACTGCCTGCAGCCTTGGGGTATTTTGGGGATCGCTGGGTCCGCTGTGGCCACCCTGCTCTCTCACGTCCTTTACATATAACTCCTCTGCATTGCTGCCTATCGGCCGCTGGTTCCTGGCCGGGTAACTCCTTCGCTGTCTCGTTCTGTTGGGACGTGACCGGTTTTGACGTCTGTCGCTGTCAATTCCCGCGCATGTCCGTTACCAAAGGATCCAAAGAGCTGAATGCGTAGAAAATGTCCTAAGAGAATAGATCTGCTGCTGAATAAAAGATCTGTCTAACATTTAAATGTGGGGTGCCATGTCTCCCCCCCCTCCTCCAAACTCCTCCACTTACCCTATAGCCTATATACCTTGACCGTCCAGTTGACCAGGTGGATCTCCCTATTGGAGTAGAATGTTGTTGATCTTCCATTATTAATGCGTCTCGATGACTAGGTTGGGAATCTCTTCTCCATCGATCCAACTCCTTCCTTTCATTGACCCCCCCCCAAATTCCAGCTCTCTCCCTGTCTCTCCTTTCACATCCACCGGCTTTCTCTCCAACACCTGGCTGCCCCATCGTGATTGCCAATGGTCCCACCATACGAACCGTAGGACCATTAGGTCTCCCTCTATTAGATGCGATTGTCTTTGTTACATTGTTATTACTTTGTAGTTATTACATAAGCATCTGACGTCTCTTCTTTGCGTTTTGTTCATTCAGGTTATAATGGACGGTTGGGACTGGAAGTGAACCTGTCTACACAACAGACTTCGTGAAACTCCCTGCGGTTAAGCTGAAGACACTCCCTCTGATTCATTATCGCTCTTTGGAAACTTTGTAACCGGTTAACCCCTTTGGCCGGGGCTGTGACTTTCTGGTGGAACAGGAAAAGTAGCGAAGATGCCAATCTTAAAGCAACTGGTCACCAACCCCAATGCATCCAAGCGTAGGTCAAGAGCTGACCTCACGGCAGAGATGATAAGCGCACCGCTGGGGGATTTCCGCCACACCATGCACATTGGGAGGTCAGGGGATGCCTTTGGAGATACCTCCTTCCTCAACAGCAAAGGAGAAGAACAACCAGAGCCAGAAGAGCCGGTCCCAAAACCTGGGCTGTTATCTAGACATTTCCGGAGCAGCAAACGCTCCCTGTCTGTTACTCGTAGTGACAGAAGGGATATGTTGGGATCGCTCAGGGATTCTGCCTTGTTTGTAAAAAATGCTGTCTCTTTGCCCCAATTAACCGAAAAGGAGATGGACAGGAGTTCATCCGGCAAGAAGATGCCCAAGAGCTTGTCATCCAGCCCAGTCAAGAAGGGGCCCGAGGAACCGCATATAAATGGAGCGTCTGCCAAAAGCCCACCACCCATTCCAGATCCTGCCCTGGCAGAGAAAGAATTTGGGGAGCTGACAGAGCTTCCAGACTCGGCTCCAAAAGGTAGCCAAGGCATGAAGCATGCAGAGTCGATCATGTCATTCCATATTGACCTGGGGCCATCCATGCTGGGAGATATATTAAGCGTCATGGACAACAGTGGGTGGGAACAAGACCTAGACCGCAGTCTTGATGAGATCGATGGGAATGGTATAGAACATAGTCAAAGTTCTTTGTCGTCAAGTCACCCAATGCATGCTGCTGACCTGCAGAGCAGGTTGGCCACCGCTCATCCAAGCTCCGGCCCAAATCACAAGAGCCAGGTTATCAAAGACAAACGTTCTGAGTCCAGAGGTACCACAGGGGGCCCGGGTGAAAAACAGAGGAAAGGGAGAGACTTTTCTTTCATGGACGAAGAAGAAGATGAGATCAGAGTGTAGAAATGGCTGATGTATCCCATAGCCTCTATTGAACAGAGAAGCTGCCCAAGTATAGAACATAATGGCTCAACACCCCAAGCCCAGAACACTGCGACTGTTCCGGCAATAACCCTTTCTAGTGTCTGCCTCATGTGCTCTTCCTTGAACTGAGAATGGAGTTTATGAGCTATTTAAGATGTTTAATGGCAATAAGGCACTCCATGGACAGGATCTAGCAACCGAGAAGACTATTCAGTGGCTCTTTAGAATCCGTATGGGGACTAACCAAGAGGAAGTATTTTTTTTCCTTTCATCCACCAAGGCAAAGAGACAAAATAAAGTGATGCCATAGATGGATCCATCAAGAAATGAAACTGAGACCAGTCATGTGTGATTGTAATCTGTAGGGCGAGACAAAAGTTTGGTGCCTCATCATGCATTGCACCTCGAAAGATGTCGTGTTTGAGGTGGGAATCCATCATTACCACCAGTGGGATCTATTCCTGTAAGACTCCCTCCAAAGGAAGCCAGCAAATGTTCATTCATTTTGTTGTGGATTTTATTGGGATTTTTGACTGCCCCCCCCCCCAAAAAAAGAAAAAAAAACAACATATGCTCATTATGGTAGCAAATGTAGTTTTGGGAAACCCTATAAAAATACATCAGACTTAAACATGTGATGAGTGTGTGGCCCCCGACAATCCAGAGCTTGATCTTTTCCAGCTGGCAGTGGAAGTTGTTAAACTAAGAAAAGCCCCCCCAAAATTTTTATTTTCTGCCTCCTCCCAGATCCATAAACCCTCACAGCGCATTTTATTGAGGAGAAACCACATTCGCATTGCCCAGCGCTGGGCACCTGAAGCCTCCAAGTTGGCTAAGAGTGACTGGAGTTGTAGGCTTCATGGAGCTGGAGTGCTTGGATTGTCCAGAATGCGCCATTTGCCGTTTCTGCTAAAAAAATAAATAAATGGTGCCTCCTATTCTGCGTTTTAAGGGAGGTTATTAAACTTTAAAGAATTTTGTGCGAGGGAATCTGCCTTCTGTTTGGTTTTTAATTTATTTATAGTCCTTCGAGCTAAGAATACTTTTTTTTTTGTCCACTCTAAACATAACTGCTTGACGCAGATGCCAAAATGTATTATTAGAGCCGGCCTTACCGTTTCTGCTTTGAATTTTTTATTTTTTAATTAAATAAATGGGCTTTGGAGAATTGGGGTTACGACAAACCAGGGACCGAGTAGATGTTAAGACCCAACAACAACCGTAGACCACATATTGTGATTAATGCTTGTGATCTGAGGACAAAGGGCTTATAAAAGAGGTCTACTCCATTCACACCCTCACCGCGTCACCGGAAATCGACTTCTGACCACCAACTTGAGCGGGACTAGCCACCAATTCGAGAACAACCAACTTGTATGGTCCTTCAAACACAACTCTTGAAATAAGCATAGCTTGTTGGCTGATTGCTGGGCAAGAGGTGATGACCTGACTTTTCTGAACAATGTTCCCCCAAATGATGTCTATGTGGTCCATCTGATGTTGATGTAAGCAGTTGTGTCTTTATGATGTAACATTCATTTTGAGGTGTCACTCCCATTATTGTCAGGACGTTCTGGAATGGAATGTCATTCTATGGTTAATTGAGATGGCCTTTATCAGGACCACCTTTTGGGGTGAACATCTAGTGTAGAGTTGTCCTTGGCAGGACCATAGTGACCAATGCAGGATTATGAACTTCAAAATGCAAAAGATAGCAAAAATTCTATGAATGATGATGATGATGATGATGAGTGGAAGCAGCCGTAGAGTTGGTTGGTCTTCCATCAATGGAAAGCCCATTTGCATGAGTTGGGGCGAGCAGTTGGAAATAACCATTTTGATTGCCAGGCAATCTATACCGCAGAGCAGGATTCAGTAAATTCTGTTTTCTCTCTTAAAAAGAACAATTTTTTTTGTACCATGTATAATTACACACTACACATCTCCCTTTCTACGCTGGGAAGCAGAGCTGCTTGCGTCGTGATAGATTTTTGTGATGTGTAACGAGACTCTACGGATCTCACCCGCAGTGACCCGAATAAAATCTGTCGCTTTTTGCCGTGCCTCTTGTGTTCTTTATAGGTGATCTGGGCAAAGATTGTGTGATGGGGGTAAGTTTGGGGTCTTATTACTTAAAAAAAAAGCGCATTCAATGAAGAACAAGCTGTCCTTTATTAAACGATGTTTCAGAAATGATCAAAGAGAAAACAAACACTTCATGGAAACTAATTATGGGTAAAAATGGTTACATTATAAGTGTCTCCGAGGCTCTAAAAGGGGCTATTGAACACTTGGTGGGGGGAGGGAAGTTCTAGAATCCAAAGCCTACTTAGACCTTGCTGGGCTTGAAGCTGCATTCTAATTGAATATTTTAGTAAAGCTCATGAAGGACCAACTATGGTGCAGTTCTTCTGCCAGAAGGTCCAAGCTTTCTTCAAAGGCCACTCATCGATAGAACTAAGGCTAGCTCAGCAATCCTTGCAGGAAGGGCTCTTTGGAGATGACCCTTCCCACCGAGTGTTGGTAATCTCGAAAACGCTCAGTTTAGTGAACATTGCCAAGAGCCGATACAACTTCTCCAACCAAGGGCCATCTTCAACTTTAACGGTCTGGATATTCTCCAAAGAATTCATCGTATTAAAGCAAACGGGTTTCGGAAACTCGTGGAACGTTGGCAAACACTGGACTTTCTGGACACTCCAAATGGGCAACACCTTCCAGATGCTCCACAGGTTCTCCTAAGTTCTCCTGAAACGTGGGGTTAGTGAATCCCGTGAGGGCCACATCCATAGGTGTTAAAAAAGTCCAGAGACTACTGGAATTTACCCAATTTATTGTCACATACCCTTTTTACGAGAATCCCAATTGTTGGAGGGTTTGCAGTCCAGGACATGTATACTTTAGGACTATATTACCGGGCGGTGCTGATCGGTACATTACATTTCTTTATATAGCGCCCGCAGATTCAGTAGCGCTTTACAATCAGAGTCCTGTGAGCTTACGATCTAGCCGTGGCGTTTCCTCTCGAAGGAAAAAAAAAACATCTTCTCTAAAATATATTATTATTTTACCCCAAAAGTACCCTTCAGCCAAAGAACAGAAGCGTGATATTCTGGGAACTTTGCCAAAGCGAATGTTATACATTTTAACACATTGTTTCCCAAAAGTCAAGCGACACAGTAACAGCGTCCACTCGGCTCTGGCCACTTAAAGCGGAGGCGTCGGCAACAATGGAAAAAGTCAAAACGGCTATATTTTGCAAAAAAATAAATATTTGTTCTTATTATTCTTATTGTTGTTTCATATAGCGCCATCCTATTCAGCAGCGTAAAGAATGTGCAAATCGGAAAGGTTAAATCGCTATTTAATTGTATAGATTAACCAGCGGCTGCTGATAGATTTACTGAGAGGGTGGTAGATAAGTGGAACAGCCTCCCAGCAGAGGTGGTAGAGGGTAATACAGTGATGGTATTAAACACGCATGGGATAGACATACGGCTCCTGAATCTAAGACGAGACCAGCGACTGATTAAGGGAAATGGGGCTGATTCTGCGTTTCTATGTTCGCTGCGTGTTTATAGGAACTGATTTGATCTCCGCGCTCGGGGCGGCTGTCACATCCAGCAGGGTACAGCGAGGCTTTGTGCGGCCGGCCGAGAGACCGCGTGACTGCAGGAGAGAGCGAAGCAGAGTATATTAACCCCTACAGCCCTGTGAGTGACAACCATTTAACTTATCTGAATTTGCCGGCAGATCGGCCCCTTTCGGCCCCCGTCTAGTCTACCTGTTTCTCCTGCTGTAAAGACTCAAACCTTAATCAGTCGTTGGTCTCTTCTTAGATTCAGGAGCCGTATGTCTACCCCATGCATGTTTAATCCCCTCACTGTATTACCCTCTACCGCTTCTGCTGGGAGGCTGTTCCACTTATCTACCACCCTCTCAGTAAGGTAAAACCTCCTTAAGTCCTATAATCTTTACATGAGAAAAATCCAAGGGGTCTATCGTGGAAAAATAAATATGGATCCAGCATCAAATTATTAAGGTTAAAAAAACACATTGCTGGGTTTAAAACAAGAGCCACTGAATACAAAGAAAATTCTCCTAAAACCCTGTAACATGCATTAAACATACTGCATGCTTATAACAGGGGGTCTCTCGCCCACTTGAGTGCATGAAGCTTATTATAAACATTTATTACTTTTGGAAAGCTCAGACCCTACACTAAAAAATTATTTAATCGTATGAAATGTACTGTTTCTATTTTCTGGGGGAATTATTAACTGTAGATCTAGTCATGTGACATAAGGATACGCGCCTGATAGGCTGAAAATCCTTGTCAGAGACCAGGAAAATCCGCATGAGACACCTTACTAGGGGTGTAGAACGGCCCTGTAGGGAGCGTACACTATAACTGCAGCTGGAAATGAGGGTATTTATGTGGCTCCTTTACAAATGCTTTATGCAGGGCTACAAAGATTGAAATATATTGTGAAGGTGCCATTACCCTCTCACTTGGTGAAGTTTGATCTATACACTGTATAGATCAATGTGTGCATTGCTTGGGGGACACGATGTGCTCTGAGGAGGAATAATTCTCCATACATGATAGCACAATGTGCAGACCAAGGCACTGAGGCTTGACCCACACATATGCTTCTCATTCTGTTTTGTCACTTCCTTTTTTGTGAGGTCACTTCCTGCCACCACCTTAATGGCTCCGGGACTCCGCTGCAGCCTTGCGGTTGAAGGTGCAGGTAAGAGGATGAATACAACAGAAAATATTCAGCGCACGTTTTGGGGTCTTAATTGTTTAATATATATTGTTTTAATATACACATAAACACACATGTACACACCACACACGTAAACATACATACATACATACAAATACATACACACGTAAACATACATACATACATACAAATACATATACATATACATACACACGTATACATACATACATACATACAAATACATATACATACGTATACGTATACATACATACATACAGGTATAATACATACATATAATTTGCAGACAAATCGGCCCCTTTCGGCCCCCGTCTAGTCGCTCGTTTTTCCTGCTGTAAAGACTCAAAGCTTAATCAGTCGTTGGTCTCGTCTTAGATTCAGGAGCCGTATGTATCACTGTATTACCCGCTACCACCTCTGCTGGGAGGCTGCTCCACTTATCTACCACCCTCTCAGTAAAGTAAAAATCTCCTTGCAATCCATTTAAGCCTTTGACCCTCTAGATGCTGGTCTCTTTATGTATATAAATATATATGTAGTGCCCTGTGTTTTAAGTGGATGTGACTGCAGCCGCTGTGTTATTTTTGTTACATGTTACGATGTCACAAACCTTTGTTTGTAAATCCGGGGGTTTATAAACTCTCACGCACCGCTTACGGCAAACAGGTTCTGCTGCAATACACGGACTTCTATGATCTTGAGATATAAATTTGTACATCTTGTGCTGTATTTATTAGGATAAAGGTTACATTTAGTGAACTCTGCATTATTATTAATATAATAATAATAATAATAGTTGATTATTATTATATTTTGTTTTGTTTAATATAGTATAATTTGTTATTTTCACAAAAAGCAATATATGTAGCAGTTTTACACTCACTTTGTATGTTTATGCCCAAACTTCTAGACGAATGTAGTAAGTTCTTATGAAGCTGGCTTGCGGTAAACAATAGAATATCTCGGTCTAAATCACCCAGAGGACCCTCTGATTAAGATCTTTGGGAGAAAGAGACTTCACTACCAAAAGATGGACTTAATTAGCATTACAGTAAAGAATCCACACAGTGCTGTAACCAGGAGATCACATGACTGCCTACAATGGCGACCCCGAGACCTTTAAAGTTGAGTTCGTCTTCCAGCCGCTGTCATCTCTTGAAGATTGTAACATTGGTTCTTTGGCTTTGTTTAGTGAGGCGTAAAGGATTTGGACCTGGGTCGAGTCGCGTTCTCCTGGTTGGAGTCTCGCAGCCATGCAGGAACTTATTGCTGGGATAGAGAAGTTCAGCTTTGACTTTGAAAGGGACGTTCAAGGTCAGAGAGGGACCCTTCCTCTGCCCTTCCAAGGGATGGACAGTAAGTTAAAGTTTGGTGATGGAAACGTTTGTGAAACTCACACGGAATTAAACACAAAGCTCCTTGAGAACGTCTGGGTGAAGCAAGTTTTGGAAGTTCTAATGGCCTCCAGTCTTTTGATCTTTCATATGAAACGGAAGGCCACTCTCTGGTCTACAAACTACTGCCAGAAAGAGTTTTATAATATTTCCAGGCCTGGAGGTTGTGGGAACCTAGAGAACGTGGCCCATGGTTAGGAACCACCTAAAGGACCCTCTGATGAAACTCTTTGGGTAAAAATACTTGAGTACTATAAGTAGGACTTATTTAGCCTGACAGTAAAGAATCAGCTCAGTGTTGGGCTTGAGATTGGAAAGTAACCAACAGTTGACACCAAAATGGTGGCCCGTAGACCAAGTGTTTTGGAACCATGTGAATTTTTAGGAGTCTGGGGTGGGCGATGGTCTTGTAGACCGCGGCGTAGGTTGCTCTGTCAGGTTGTGCTTGGCCTGTAATTTGTGTGCAAAACAAACATGGCGTCTGTTGTGTCCTCTTGCAGAATCCGGAGCAGCAGTCTGTGACTTCTTTCTGAAAGGGGTATGCCGGAGAGGTACGTTATAAAACTATTAAAAAACTAATTTCCGTAACGAACTTATAAAAAACCCTATTTCCTGTGAGCCGATGGAAACAAATTGTATTTATTTAATGGGGTGATTCACAATCATTATGATGCAATAAAGCCGGGTTACATCATGCGCTTAAATATGTTGTAAAACGTGCAGTGATGTTTCTTTAGTTTTAGGGTTTTTTTTAGGATCCTATAATTTTACTGGGGAATATTTTGTTTATTTGGATGGATCTTTATTGCTCCGGATCTTGGGCCAAATACTTCTTGACATCTCCAGCCTTGTTGGTGACGCCCAGAAAATTTGTGTTCCGCTATACTTTGGGTGAAAAGACCCCCTTTTTTGTTCTGTTGTTGAATTCTAGGTCCCATGTGTCCGTTCCGCCATTTGAGTGGCGAGAAGACGGTGGTCTGCAAGCATTGGCTGAGGGGTCTGTGCAAGAAAGGAGATAACTGCGAATTTCTCCATGAGTATGACATGGACCGCATGCCAGAATGCTACTTCTACTCTAAATTTGGTGAGGGAGGCGAGGGGTACTTTATTTTCTGTATGCATATATTCTCCCCCGTGTATACATATACCCCCCCCGTATGGATATATCTCCCCTCTTGTATGCATATACCATATGCATTCTTGGCCACCCTACTGGACACGTCCATGAAACAAAAACAAAAACTTAACCCCCATCTCCATACCAAATAAAATAATGACTCCGATAAAAGATCTGCCACAGACAGCGATGCGGGAATGTAATGGAATTACTGGTCGGGGGCCACCACCTGCTGGTCAACGTACAAAAGTACAAATAATGCGTTATTTTCACGGTTCCTCTGAATTCTTCTTCCCGTTTTTATGAGTTATTAGCTATTTGTCCATCACAGTCATCCTCGTCGTGACTTTCAGGTGAATGCAGCAACAAGGACTGTCCCTTCCTTCATATTGACCCCGCGTCCAAAATTAAGGACTGTCCGTGGTACGACCGAGGATTCTGCAAACATGGTAAGGCCTGTCCTGCCAGCTACGTGGGAAACGCTCGGCACAGGGTTTAAATCACCAGTTTAGATGGGATATGGGTAACCTTTACGTATCAGACATGTTAACGACTCCCAGAACGGTCCATGGTTCTGCTATGTTGGAACGTAGAGAAGTAACAGGGAAAAGTCTTCAATTACAATGCCAAATAATGATTGGCCAGTTTGGTGGAAGCTTCATGGTGTTTTCTTTAAGTAGGGTAGTCTGCTGCCAATTGACATTCAATTCAACAGCCTTGGCATCATCTTTAAGACACAAAGAGTGCCCATAGACAAACTCATGCCAGGATCAGTTGAGCTACCCTCAGTTGAGCTACAACAAAGAGTATAGTGGATAACCCCCGTCAAACATTCCTCTCTTGAGCAACAGCCTCGGTCCCACCATGCTTGGCAAAGGAGTGTAGACTCTAACAAGTCTGAAGAACCTTGACTGCCATGTTCTAGTTCTTTTTATCTTAATCCTTTTTTTTCTTCTTTTTCTCCATGAAATTAGGACCTGCGTGCAAACACCGGCACACCCGCAGAGTGATGTGTTTAAATTATCTGGTGGGATTCTGCCCTGAAGGACCCAAGTGTAAATATGTACAGTAAGTATACCCCCCCGGCCATGCACAATGAAGGGATCAGTGGGTCAATTAATGGGGTCTGGGATGACCCGGCACGCGTTTTCAGAGGATGGATGAAAATTTTGAGGTGGGAGTGCACATACGGCACAGAAGATGTAGGTGCATTTACTACACAACCGACTTATTTTCCTTTCCTTACAGCCCTAAAGCAGACCTGGTTCTTTGCACTTCCGACCATCTTAAGGTTGGTTAAAAAAAATATATATTACTGATTTATATAACTTTTCTCAAACTCCTTGCTATGTAGCTTTGACCAGCCAAGATATCTAGGAAAGCAATGTCCCCAGGGGCAAGTCGGTCCATGCATTCGCTTAAACATAGGATAGAACCTGGTGGTGGCAGCCATATCAGCTCGACGGGATATATGGTGGAGCCAAATAACTCTAGAGAAGACATGAATTACACCCCGGAAGTAAACAATGCTCTAGAAATATGGCTTCCTGAGAATCATGGGAGAGTTTTAATTCCAGAACTGCTGGCTTACATTCTCACCGCCTGTCCCTTCCATTTATTCCCCTCTTCAGAATCTACCTCAACTGCAAAAGCACGGTGAACTCGATGTCAAACCCATTGCAAAGCAGCAGCCTCTGATGGATCTCCCTCACCTCTCGCACTTGACGGTAATTAGCATGATGCACGAGAGATTCAGGAAAATGCAAGAAGTTGCCTGCTGCGGGCTTAGGCCCCTAGGACAGGTCACCTGCTTCAAGGTGAGTATGGATACCTCCCGAGTCGTCTTCTCCGCTACTTAAATCCCCGTCTCCTCACTCGTTCCTCGTTTTCTAGGAGCTCGGAGTGTTTGCTGGGTATGAGGGTATCGCAGGGTTCTACTGCCCTAAAAGCCCTGATAATGCGTATATAAACAGCAGGAAACGTGTTCATCAAAACTTATGTCTTAATTTCCTTGGTCTTCGCAGTGTGGCGATAGAGGGCACTACGCCAACAAATGCTCCAAGGGTCGTTTTGCCTTCCTTGTAAGAAAATGACACGGCGGAGGTGCGGACTGCTTCGTCACGGGGATTTCCGCATCAGTCGAGGGGGAGAAATCTACGACTGACCATTTTTTATCATTTGAGAGCAATCGCCTAATTAACCCCTCAGCGATGATGATGTTCCTTGAGACCTGTAGACATGAACTGAATAATATTGTAATATTTAAAAAATAAATAAATATATTTTTCTATGGTTTGCAAATAAATTCCAATTCTTTTTGTGATTAAATTGGGTTTTATCTCCCTAGAGATTGTCGAGTTATCCCGCTTGCATTCCTCCCCTACCAACAAGCCAGGCAAAGGTCTGGAGTTAATGGCGCACCAGCGCGGTGACATTACGTACCGATTGTTCCTGTTAGAAAAACCATTAGTCTTGTTAATGCATTATGGGTAAAATAATAACAATGCAACATATACTTTAAATGGTATCTCCCTGGGGAACAATACTGGTGAGAAGGATTTAGGAGGAATTGTAGACAACGGGCTTAACAACAGTGCACAATGCCAGTCAGCAGCTGCAAAGGCCAATATGACATTAGCATGAACAAAAGGGGGCTGCCTTTGGATCAAAAGCAGGAAGGATAGGTAGAAGGAGGGGACTTGATGGACTCCTTTTCAACCAATGTTACTATTAGATGTTATTTCTATCATTTAATCCCTGTCTTTAACTCTTCCGCTTGCACTAGCGAGGCGCGATTAGCCTACGAACAATTCTTATCTACGGAACGCATCGGGCGGATGATCTGGCACGGTAACCTCTGACATATGGTGTTTGCTGCTGATAAAAATGACTTTCCCTTTGACCTGGTAATAAAACCACATACAATATCAGGCTCTTATTACACACACTATCGTTATACAGTCTCCTTTAAAAATAATCTTAGGACGCAGTAAGAACACCTTTTTTTAATTAGTTAAATTCAGTCTGAAATGTTTAATTATGGATTATTTTTCTCACTCAAACTTGGCCTCCTAAATAAAACTATACAAATATATATATACCTTGATCATTCTACAACTCAGTGAGGTAGGTTCAAAGAATTCTTTAAGGAGCGTTAAAACACAGCAAATTCACCACTCAAGACAATATAACCATGATGCCGGATTGGGGAAAACGTTGGCCCATGCGCAGCAGAGCCATAGTGTCAGAATTCCAGCGGCAGCAATAAACCCCCATGAGTCCTCAATGGTACTTCCTTTTGCGATCCCGTTCTGGAATACGACAAAGAAATAAAATTGTGAATGGGGAGATCTCGTTATCAAAACTATTACACACAATTACATAGCACATTTTTTAACTGATGTAAATAACACAATTTACATAACATGCATTTATTTATTCCCGCTTTTATTTAAATGCATCATTTATAGTCACTAAATACAGTGACTGATCTACTTGGTCTGTAATTCTAAACCGAATACACAAAAAAACCCCCAACTTTAATAAAAGCATCAATAAAATGAACGTTAGTCTTACGGATGTGTTTGTAGTTCCACGTGTAGCTGAGGACACAATATCCAGCCAGCAGCATGGTCAGGCCCCCCACGCTCCCTCTCTTCACGTTGATGTACTTATTGTAGTAACGGGACCAGGCTGGCATAGAGAGGGAGAGACAATGACAGCAGTTCATGGAGCACCAGTGATAATGATGAGGTTGGGCAACAACTTCTTAAAACCAACACGCCGAAACATTATTACCGTCTCAAACCCAAACCGCGGCTGAAATATCTGTTCTCTTACCTTTTTGTACTGTTGTTTGTAATGAATTAATGGAAATTTCTTTGTTTGCCAGCCAAGAGGGAAGTTCTCCAAGTCGGACATCCATCAGGGGTCTTGATGTTAAAGGGATATCTACAAAGGGAGACATTAGCGTTGAGATCTCTGTGTACAGGAACATGTGTGTTTCTTAGGATTAGGGACGCTAACGGGGAAGCTGTAACTTACCATGCTGTATGTTTGTGGACATCTTGGTCTTGATTGGTCTTCTTTCTGTGTCCCACTGATCTTTTCTTTCTGGAAGCAAACGTGGTTCAACATAATTGGGGTGCAACTCTGGGAACCACTGCATCCCCAGGCTACCTAGAGCTTCACCACTGGAAGACTGTGAAGTAACAGGTTCACCTTTGGAAGCTGGGTCCTTTCCAGACATGCGAGACTCCTCAACCACCTCCGATGGTTTGGTCAACGAAGAGTAAATGTCCATTTGGTACAAGAACTGAGCTGCAGTGGTGCCACCGGATAAATTATTCAAGCCTTTCAGGGAAATGTTACTAGTGGAGTCACCATAATAGGGTATGTGAGGTGCTGAAAGTGGTGGAACCTGCTTAAAAATCTCACTCCAATTTTCAGAATATCTGCTCCTTCCAAAAGAACCTTGTATATGTTCCCAAACCAGAGACTTACCAGCAACTAAAACGCCTCCTCTTCTGTCCTGACCTTCTGAAGTAATCTCTTCACCTACTAGTAAAGTCAATAGTTCTTTTTGATGAGTACCAAGTTTTTGGATTGTTGTTGGGAGGTTCAACTCTCTGCTGTTCCCTAAATGTTGTCCCCTGCCATTTGGACCATCTCCTTCAGAAACAGAGGGATCTGGAACTACTTGCAGGAGGACCTTATGGTCCGGGCTACTCGATAAAGTTACCTTCCCTCCAGGTCCTGAGAAATGAGAAGCTGAGTCTCCCAAGGAATATTCTGCTGAAGACCGTCCAAGGTCATTAGAAGAATGTAAGCACGGTTTTTCCAGGTTTTCGCTCTTAGCATTTTGCACCAGTCTATCTTCTTTGACCGTTTTGCTATTGCCACCCTTTGCCCCATGAGTTGGGGTCAACCTACCGTCCTCCTGAAGGCTTTTATGAAAAAGTCCTCTCTCGCTGCCCAACTCAGCCTTAACCTTCCCTCTCTCTTTGGTAGATGGGTGGGTGTTTGGCAATAAATCTTTTTTCAGGTTTGTCCTTTTCACAGAAAGTTGGACACCAGTTTCTTCATTCTTTCTGGCAGCGGCCAACCTACAATGGGGCAAATGGGACTTTAGCCTTTTAAATGCCTTTCCGCAGAACGGGCAGGTCTCCATCCTCGGCAGAGATGCTGCTTCCTTTATTTCTGAAAGATAATATTAAAATGTTACTTTGTCACCAGACTGGTAGAGTTTTTAATGTTTTAAATAAGGAAAAATATTTAATCGCTATTAACCAAAAGAAAACAGCCATTGAGGGCACTGGAGCCTATAGCGTCAGAACTAAAAATAAAAGTTTAATACGTGTGATATTATTATTAACCTAATCCGGATTAGGGAGAGGCTGGCAGTCTAACAGGTTGAAGATCCATCGCCGTCTAAGTCTGGTAATCATGGCAATTTACCTAAAAAAGAATTTATCATGCCTCAAGCAATGGTTACCATGACAATTACTTTACAAGTTGAAGGGAAGGCATTAACTATTCTACTTCATTATATATATATATATATATATATATATATATATTATATATATAGGCGAGGGAGATAAATATATATATATATCGTATACAATATGTTTGTGTAATGTAAGTGTAAGCAAGCACTCACTAATAAGGGACACCTTCACTCCCTCAATCACCCTGCAGCTTCCACATGCCTTCAGGAGCTAAACTTCAAGCAAGCAATGACCCAGCAATGAATCGAAATCCGATTGGCTGGAGCTCGGGGGCCTTCCAGCAGCCATATTGGTGCAGGCACACGTTACACATTTGTAACTGCTTATCTTATTTTTTTTCTCTCTCCTTACATATAAACATATATATATATATACATACACATGCCATGAAGTTGTCATGAAAAATATAAATGTACAAGCCATGTTTATACAGAGCTATGTAGGTAATGATGGTTCTTATGTAGTTTTGGGGTGTTTTATATTGAATAATGTTACCGAGAGGATACTTTTTTCACGTATGTAAGTATGTAAAGAGAGAGAAGGGTAGTTTGAGAAAAGGATGTACAATGTAAAGTGAACATTTAGATAACCAATAAAATGGCCACCTCCTCTTAGTTGCTAAGCGACGTTTTCTGCCTAAAGGAGTCTATTGGTTCAGAGTCTTCCGGCGTGAAGCGCAGTGATGTCACGGGGCCTGTATCCGGCTGGGACCGCGGACTGGAGCATAAAGCCTGCCGGTGTTTGGGAGCTCTCCGTGCGGGGAGACCGAGTATGAGGCCGGCTGAGAGAACCTGTAACCGGAGCCTTGGCCACAGACAGCCAGGACAGTGCGTGACTGTGAGCGGCTGAGACCGGGACAGACAGCGGCCTGGAGAGACACAGCGGGGAGAAAACCGAAGAGAGACCGCCGGGACAGACAGCGGCCTGGAGAGACACAGCGGGGAGAAAACCGAAGAGAGACCGCCGGAACGGGAGAGAGAGAGAGAGAGAGAGGTGTCTCCTACCCCAGAGAGACCGCCGGGAACTGAGAAAGAGGAGAGGTCTGTTGCCCCCGAGACACAGGCAGGACCAGATAGGGAGAGAAAGAGATCTCCTCTCCAAGAGAAACCAGCAGAACCAAAGAGACCCCCTCTGTTCTAGAGACAGGCAGGACATTAGAGAGTCTCCTACATGAGACAGTTGGGATCAGAGATCTCCAGTTTGAAAAAGGTAGAGAGGGCTGGCAGTGAGACAGGCAGTTCCACAGAGAGCGCTCTAGTACAAAGAGAGGGGCGTTAGACATCCAGCACATTGTGCCTGAGACGGCCAAACAGAGCAGAGCCCTCCTACCAACTATCAGGCCCCAAACCCTCAGTAACTGGAAGAGACAGTCTGCCCCCCCGGCGTCTCTCACCCACTCCCACCCGTCAACCGTCTCCCACCCGTCAACCGGGCTTCTTGGAATCTTCATTCTGACTCGGCAAGTTTGGCCTCACCGGAACCTTTGAGCCCAAATGTTGCCTGACAGCAGGTAAGAGACGGCTGCGCCCGTGCCTGCGTGCACGGTGTTTATTGTTATCTCGTCTAAGGTTTGAGTCTTTAGCCGGTAAAGCGGGGGCCGAGCGGCTGCTTTTACGTTGGGTGCGTCCGGACGTCTGCGTTCGCTGTCGTTTTGCTTGCTTGCGGATTCCGGTGATCTCCGACCTGCCTGTTATCTGACCGTTAATGTAAAACATTTTGCTTTGCTTGCAGGAAGCGGGGACGAAGCTGTAACGATGTCTCCCTGGTCCCGCAGTCCAAAAGGAGCAACAGAAACTCGGGGCTGCAGGAGTGTGAAACGGAGGTAGGGGGCTCCCTTTCCGAAATCTACCACCTACCAATGCCCCGGAATTAGAATTGTGTGGGTTCCGGGTCACAGCGCGGTTGGTGCGAGGGCTTGAGGTTAATGTCTCTGTCCACTTCGCCAAGGAAAATGCATATAGTGCATCCATTCTTCTTAGGGAGAAGCTGCAGCTCCCTAACGTCTCTGCAGTCTGATGAGTTTTTGCTTGAAGCAGCCAATCAGGAAAGCGCGCCCATTAGAACGGGGGGGGGGCTCTGCTCTCGTTCGCCAACCAAGCACTGGCGTTTTCTTGCTGGCTTCGCGAGATGGACACCATGTGACCGCTCGGCTATCGTGTGTTAAAGTTGTTTTATATGTGTTTTTTTTTCTCTTGAAGTCTTCAGGCAGCGACACCGGCAGCAATGGCAGCTCCTGCAGAAGCCACGGGGCAAAGGACACACAGACCGTAGGAGACGACGCCATCCCGGAGCAGTCTGCACTTAATGACGGACATTACGTCTACATCAACCAAATCCTGAAGGAGGCGCACTTCTCCAGCCTACAGCACCGCGGCTGCCTCACCTACTAGCGAGCCGCCGACCGCCATTACCGCGACCTACAAAACATCCAAAAAGCCACTGCACAAACCGACTGCCTTCCCTCCTGCGTTATTCCGGCCGTGACAGACACTTTTACAGGAACGTTTGTTTTCTTTGGTTTGCTTTCGAACGGGTCGTGTGGTTTAAATGCAAGAACGGGCAGAAAGGACTTTTTTTGGAGTCCAAAGTAACATCCGGCTCTGTTTAATTTAACCGCATCGTACATTTTATTCCCTTTGTTGTAACGGGAAGGTGAATAAAGATAGCACTTTTGGGTTAACGTACGTTCTCTCGTTTTAGTCGTACTGTCTTTGCGTCTTAAGTCTCGTTTGATTTCCAGCAAAACAAAAACCAAAAATTGCTACTGTGAGGACTTAAACACGAAGTGGGGGACCCCGAGAGGCAAGGGTTAAAGCCTGCGATTCCTAAAACTAACCTACCTCTGTTGATTGAGGGGTCCCAAAGCCACTAACCCATAGCCAGTTAGCTCGGACTTCACTATGAAAAGCATTCTGTGCTCAGATTCATACGAAGTTCAATTTTAACTAATTTTGCTTAATTTGTGCAGTCATTTGAATTTCCAAAAATGGGAAAGGACCCCCAAATATTTATCATACATTTGCTTTGGCTCCCTTTTTTGTTTGTCCTTAGTTTAGCGACTTGGACCCTGGCCCAGGTTTATTTTGTGACCTCATCCAACGGTCGATTACCGCATTTTACTGAACTCATAAAATGTAACGAGTGGCGATTGACAGGTGCTGTTCTTTAAATAAAGCTTGTTGAAACGAGTCCAGAACATTGCCATTAAAAATATTACTCCTCTGCAGCAAAGCTTTAGGGACGCCGACCCATCAGATACCAACAAAAATAATTAAAATACAGTCGGCCAAAAAAAAAAAAAAAAATCACAATTTTGGGTTAGGTAACGAAACAGCAGCCCGGTGGACCAATACAGAGAGAGTTTATTGCACAATAAAATGATTGAATTTGTTTAAAGCTTCGAGAAGGCGTTATTTCGTCATACTGGAAAGCCACCCCAGCTTAAAGAGCGAGGGGGATTGCGTGTCTTCTTCCTGCGTAGCCAGCTGTCTGAACAAGGAGCCCGGGCGGAAGGTTTCCTCTTCCTGCGCTGGAGTTACGATGGACGCCTGTCACGAGACAACAACGTATCAGAGAAAAATAATATAATCCTACGTGAGCGTCCATTACCAGGTGCTCCCGATTAAAGAGCACGCATGGGAAACAGGAAGTGAGATACGGCAACTTCCTGCTTCACCGACGATGATGGCCAACGTCGGGAAATACGGCCAAGGCCGATGTTAGACCACGGCTGGAATATATATCTGAATTTGGGTAATAAAGCTGCTGTTCTGCTTCTGTTGCCATCGCCGAGGTCCTTCTTCCAAGGTTTAAAACCAATACAATACTTGTTTTTGCGTTTCTATGACGACATCCTGATTTTAAGTCACATGACAAGCGTTCCCAACTAGAATTATGACTGAAGCAAAAAGATCATGCGATCAAATGATTACTTTGGGAAAGGGACTGGGTGTTTACCGCTCCATTTAGTTCTAAAAGTGCTCAGTGCCGCAGAGTAGGTGGAACTGCATCTTTAACCCATTCTAAGTATTAATTTAGCCCAGAAGTTCATTCCTCTTGTACCTCAATGTACCCCCAACTTGGCTTAATAAGCTCAACCTCAACTCAATCAATGACTCCTTTTCTGCCCCAAGAATCCCCCCCCGCCGCTCCTGACCGCAGCTCAGACATTTGCCAGAAGAAGAGTCAAGAAGCAGAACCGTCAGAAGACGCAAAGCCTCTTCACAGCATCTCTCTTGCTCCGTAAAATGTTCTAGTGTTCACACCAAGCCACCAGCATTCATAATTATTTATTACCCCCCCAAAAACGGGTAAAAAGGGTAGATAGAAGCAAGCAGGGGAGAAAGCCACACTGCACACGGGGTTAAATACCTAACTGGGGCAGCTGGTCCTTTCTAAGGCAGGACGTCACCAGGTGACAGCTAGAAAGGGAAGTTACAGGAATTCAGGAAAAAAACAAGAAAGCTATAAATAATTCAATTTGTAGTATTTTTGTGGGTTTGGGGCAGATTGTATAGAGATCAAGACTTCAGTCCAGCACTTAAATTTTAACCCACCTGCGTTTTCGCCTCCTCCGCGGATCTGCTCGATGCTTTCGTCTTCCGCGAGCTCGACATACTAAGCGGTAGAAGCCCGAACCTTGAAAGTAACAACAAATGCTGGTCATATTTCACCAAAACGATACAAGTTCCAATTTAATGTCATCTTAACCGAAGCTCTATGACGGGCGGCACGGAGATTAATGGCTATAAACATGGCGGCCGGGAGGCCCAGCACCCGCCAACGTCTCTGCGTAGTCCTGTAAGCTTTGTACACAGCACCAGAAGGGATGATGGGCATGAAACCCTTCCGGCGGCCATATTTACCGACCGGCCTGCTTTCATCACATGACCGGGGTCTTACCGTATCTGACCGGACGCCAACGGCAGCACGTTGTGTGTTTCCTGCAGTCCTGATGTGGAGCTCCTACCGGTGAACTGGCTTTCTGCTCCGGTCAGTAACCCAAATAAGACCTGCGCAGGCACCAAAAATATCCAATGTCTTATAACGCCTCATAACATAACTTCACGTCACTTGAAAATAAAGACTCTTCCTGGGTCAAACCAACCAATCATCGACCACCCCAAGATATTACGAGGAACCCTCCTCTACAGCAGGAAAGTCCGACCATCTTCTATGGGCTCATCGCTCAAACCGGCCCTCGCCCTCGAGGCTCCTGGTATTCAACTCAATAACCATTTCCCTGTAGAGTTGATGAAGGCAGAGCCCGCCATGTTTTGGCCAGTTCTGGATAATACGACTTACTGAGGTTCGCTGAGCCAGACGGTTCAGATTTGCATTCAAGTGCGGGGTGAAGACATCCAGGTCGAAGGGGTCGATGCAGCTTTCCAACTGGTCGGCGACCTGCTGAACTCTGGGACAAAAACGTGCAATTAATTAACAACCCATATAGATTTCCATCCATCCTGAAAAGATGCCCCCGAACCTGCCCTAAAACACACACCTCTGACTCTCCCTGCTCTTCTTCACATCGTCTGAGCGCGCGCTAAGAATGAGGTTTACGTAACGGAGATCGAAGAGAAGCTGCAGGGCTCTGCTCTGGGTGAGGGAGGTCGCTTTTTTGTGCTGCGCAAGAAAAAGGAAAATACATTTTGATTTATTTATTAGAGGACCTTTGCTATAGTGACATCATAGACTTTTCATTCATTCCAGAATCTACAGCACGTTTGGTGGTCTTTGAGTGGGGTGGGATTAATGGGTGGCCCAAAAACCAGACACGAGGAGTTAATTCCCCGCTTACAAATCTTACCTTGCCCACGGCTTCCTGACAAAGCCTCTCATAGGTGTTGAGGACTTCCTCCAGACAGCTCCTCATGAGCTCCTGCAGGGTGATCTTGGGCAGAGCGTGTCCCCCTACGCGGTTCACTGCTTGGCACAGGTTGAACAGCAGAGTCTGGATGTACCAGGAGCACTATGGCAAGAGACAAGCACTCAGCACAGAGATTGCCATCACAGTGCATGCGCAGAGACAGTTACTGGGTAATACCCCCCTACCAGGCGTAAGCAGGGTAATAACTTCCAGTCCCAAAATGCCATCAGCATACGATATGTTAATACATTGACATCACAGAAGACGCACCTGTCCAGGGAGACGGATTTTAGAGGTCACGCTGCTCCCAGCCTCGGTCTCCTCTTGAATTTCGATCTCTTCCCAGTAGGTGGCGGTGGCGAGCGACGTTCCCGCGCTGTTCTGCAGAAGGGAGCGTGCGAATGAATGAACGAGATTCTGTGAATAAAATACGGAAAACGCATTAATATAACAAAAAACTCTAAAAGTGTAATATACGGTGGAATTTGTGGTGTATTTTTGCAAACGTCTATATATTCAGAGGGGCGTCAAGAACTACAAACAAGCAAGTCTGAGACATCTTGGAGGTGGAACTGGTTGGCACCAAGGCAGGACACATTGCCCCATTTATATTATGACCCACCAGAGGGTTATGTATAAAAGGCAAATATGCCACAAAGTGGTTAAAATGGCAAACAGAGCGTCTCTGCTGCTCTGCTCTAACCCCAATAAGTGTATTGAATATAACTTTAGCAATAAATGTGCACTCCTAGACATGATACAAAGTATCGGCTTAAGAAGGGGGACCTACTTTGACCACAGCGGAATTCCAAATGCGATACGCATCCAGGGACTGGTTGATCATCTTGTCTTTCAGCTCCTGCCACTTGCAGGTCGTCTGAGCCGCATCTGCGTTTTTCCCTTTTCCTGGCTTTTTGGAAGACCGCGATTCCCGGGGAACCTGTTCCGAGCCACCAGATTTCCCCACAATGCACTGCTTCAAGTGCGGGCACAGTTCGCTCATCGACTGGCACAGTCTGGCCAAGAAAAGAACCGCGCAAAGCTTGGGGCTGAACAGCGCCGTCTTCTCTTCTGCCGGCCTAGTCCGTTCTGCGTTCTGCAGTTGCACTGTGATTGAGTTCTGGATGGTCTCCATACAAGACAGGCAATGGCGTCTCAACATCTCCTGCACCGTGGTGGCATCGCTGTACCTGTCGAAAGCAGACAGCTTGGCTGCTGTTGTGAGAGAGTCATTCTGAAGCGGAGTTTCAGGTAAATCCCGGGGCAAGTAGGAGAAAAGGTCTTCCAATTTCTCCTTCAGCTTGGAGTCCAGGGCAGCACAGAAGTTCTGAATGCACGGAGTGACTGCTTGGGCTTTCAGAGACAAGCCGCTTCTGTGGTGCGACACACGGCTTCCCACGTTCACCCACGCGGCATCTGAGGGCAGGTCGCCCGGGTTCTCCGACCAAAGGAAGGAACAGATGTTGTTTTCGTGCTGGATATGTTTGTAGGTTTCTGGATTCCCTTCCAGCTCCTGCAGCGAGGACACCAGGAGCTGCACAGAGGAGCTGGATATAGATTCAAAGCCTTCCTTGATCAACGTCTGTAAAACATAACGAGATCATTGGCACGAGGACACTCATACCGAATGGCAGAAAGGAAAATGATCAACACCAAAAATGAAACTCTTAAAGGAATCAAAGGCTTGAGAAAAGCTGAATTTACCATCTCTTCACCAACGTGAATACATAGCACGGTGACGATGTCTCAAAGTTACAGGACAATAACATTTTGGATGCTACTTTACCTACTGAAATCAAACAGAACACGCCAGTAAAAACCTTTCAAAAAAGCATTGCCAAGTTTCTCCTCCCCGGAGCAGATCAGAAGCCACCTGCTACTGGCAAGTGATCCTGGGGAGATCCTGCAAACCTTACTGTTGGGTGGTCCTGATGACCAAGAACGTGTCCTGCAGGCAAGTCTCAGTAAATGGACCTGAGAAAACACTCCAGCCATAAAGTCTCCTCTTGTGTTAGGAGGATGTTCAATACATCCAGGAGATCTTTAGATTGGAAGCAAGGACTGGGGACTTCGTCATACTTGGTCCTCATCATACATCGGTTGGTCCTCCTCTCTTCCATCTTATTCTAAGGCTAGATGACTGAACGGGACACGTACCTGCAATCTGTCCAAAAATATCCGCTGCAGAAGGTCTTCCCAGAAGCGGATCGGTCGGTCTAGGAGTCTTTTGCAGACCTTGTTCCAGTTCTGGCTCATTGACTCGCTGGTCATGAGCTCCCACACGGCATCTCGGATCCCGGCCAGCCCCTTCAGGCTCTTCACGTACACAAGCAGGGAAGAGATGCCGGATTTGAGATCTTCGTTGCACCTGCCGAAGAGCGGAACGCTGGTTACTAGTCTTGCAACCATTTCACCAACAGGTCATCAAACTACGCAACTTTCCTAAGCCAGATAGGAACGACCTAGTAATGCATCCATCCCCCAAGCAAGGTACTTCCATCACTAAGGCGCGTACTGCAACATACACACATACACACACACATATACACACACACACAAAAGTTTGTTTCCGTACATGTTGATCCACTGTTGCAGAGTTTCCTGAAGGTAGTCCTGGTTTATGGGATGCGCCAACGTCCTCAACGTGGGCTGAAAATCCACTATGGACGGCGGGAGGTACTTGAACCAGCTAACAGATTTCATTTCTTCCTTTAGCACCGTGATACCTTTTCCTAAAGTATAGAAAATAATAAAAATGTGATTTTTGTATTTTAGTATTTTAATAACGGACTCTCTTCCAAGATTATACACACAATACCATTCAAAAGTTTGGGGTCACTCAGCTGTTTTCATGGAAAACAAGGACATTTCTGGCTTTAACATAATCACAAAAAGGGTTTTCTAACCATCAATCAACCTTTTAAACTTGGATCAGCGAACACAACGTGCCATTGGAACACAGGAGGTGGATGGGAATGGATAAAGGGCCACTGGAACACAGGAGTGATGGTGATAAGGGCCACTGGAACAAACAGGAGTGATGGAAAGGAATAAAGGGCCAGCTGGAAACATGGGAGTAATGGGAATGATAAAGGGCCACTGGAAACACAGGAGTGATGGGGAGTGATAAAGGGCTCACTGAACACAGGAGTGATGGGAGTGATAAAGGGCCATTGGAACAAAGGAGTTGATGGGAGTGATAAGGGCCCATTTGGAACAGCAGGAGTGATGGGAGTGTAAAGGGTCACTGGACACAGGGTGATGGGAGTGATAAAGGGCCACTGGGAACATGGGATTAATGGGAAAATGGGATAAAGGGCCACTGGAACACAGGAGTGATGGGAGTTGATAAAGGGGCCATTGGAACACAGAGTGATGGGGAGTGATAAAGGGCACACTGGAACACGGGAGTGATGGGAGTGATAAAGGGCCATTGGAACCCAGGAGTGATGGGAGTGATAAAGGGCCACTGAAACACGGGAGTGATAAAGGGCCTCAGTACGTCTATGAAGAAATTCCATTAAAAATCAGCCGTTTCCAGCTACAATAGTCATTTACAGCATTAACCCCGTCTGCGCTGGATTCCTGAGCCGTTTCATGTCGGACAAAATGTCCTTTCTTTCAAACACAAGGGAATTTCTAAGTGACCCCAAACCTTTTGAACGGTAGTGTATACGCACTATTCATAAACTGAACCCACCGCCTGCTTGCTGTCCAGTGACCGTCTCCAACGTAGAAAACAGGAGTCCGCAGGGGAGTCCGACGTCGGACGGCACATCCTCTGGCTGCGTGTAAAACAGAGCATGAGCCTGGTATAAGGTGTTGGCCAACAGTTCCACCAGCGAACACACCTGGGCCTTGATTCCCGAGCCTGCGAAGCAACCGGACACGCATTTTGGTTTAATATCTGGAGGCTATCCGGAGGTTTGGCCGTCTTGCAGGAGACTCGCGAGGACAGAACTCACTGTGAAGAGGTTGATTAAGGAGCTGCTGGATCCCGGCTTTTCTGGAAAGCAGGAATTCAGCGAGAGCCTGGCGTGGAGAGCTGTCCTCCAGAAGCATGATGGAGCAGAGAGCCTCCGCCACGGCCTGGTCGGAGGCAGAAGGACATTTCAGCAAGGACTTGCTCTCCTGCAGGATGGTGGACCTGGAAAGACATCAGGTCGACATCTCTGAATACAAGAATAAACTTCTGGCGTGTACCGCTAAATGAAAAAATAAAAGGAAAATACGCGGACCCAGCTGGGGAACTTACCGGAAGACTCCGGCAGCAGCCACCTGGCGCATGAGAATGGGGAACCTAGAAAGGATCGGACTGTAGACAGAGGTGGAGGAGTCCAGCTGGAGGAGGCTGTGCAGGTGGCAGCAGAGCAGGTAGAGCTGAGTAGCCTGCAGGTACTGAGACGCTTCCATCGCGCTCCAGATCTTGTCAGGGATCTCCAGCAGCAGTCGGATCTGGGCGGCGGAGCTGTAGAATTTCTCCTGGGACTACGAAGCAATGCAGAGAATAAAGTGTTAATACCTGCGATTAAATAGGACGCTTTATGGTCACGTAGTCACGCTCCGTAGTGAAGCTCTGGATACAATCCCCTCCAGAAGTTATTTTTTTGGAATGCACTGGAACTTTAACGCTAATGCCATATACTCTGCCGCATCACTATAACTCCCATGATGCTCAGCAAGGGATCGTGTCTATGGCTATCTGGGCATCCTGAGATTTTAGATCCAGGAGACCTGTTGGCTGAACCTGATCTACAATCCTCTTGCTCAATGCTGGCCCAATAAATCAATTACAACCAAAGACACCACACGTGCAAAGAGCCTGCGGGTTATGAGTGTAGAGTGTATTTAATTTACCGGGAATTACTGCTGGATTATAACTCCCAGCATGGCTGTGCATACTGAGAGTTGCAGTCGCTAGTGACAGGTGGGTGTGTGTGTCCTCAGTGACAGGTAGGTGTGTGTGTGTCCGTGTCAAGTGACAGGTAGGGGTGTGTGTGT
>VKOC01004824.1:0-40688 GCA_009364415.1 Spea multiplicata
ACAGGGGGCAGATAGATGACAGAGTGGGGCACCTAACAAGAAAGAGTTGCATCAATGAGACAAGAAGAAGTAGGTAAGGTGCTTTTTTAATAATAATGAAGTCCTGGCCAAGCATACCCTATTGCTCCCCATTCCCTCACTTAACCCAGTCGCACCTGACACAGTATAATAGAGGTAAAAATTCCTCTAAGTTGTGTGTACCACTAGATGCTGGGCTTCGGTCATATACCAGCTCTCTTAGATGTCAGGTAATGCTGCAAGTTCTGAAGCCAGTACAGAAGTACAAGAGGTAGTAGTGTGGGGACAATGATCACAAATGACTTCAGATGGTAAAATAGACCTGCATAGTTTAATTCTTGAGTAAAAGGGAAGCCAAAGTCAGAACCAAGAGCAAAGCAGTACCTAATGACGAGACACAATTGAGACAAGTAAAACAAGCCAAGGTCCAGTAGCCATAATCATCAAGAATAAGCTAGAGGGAAGTGGTGGCCTCAATATCAGTACAAGCAGGAACCAGCACTGAAGTCTAATAGCAGCCTAAAACCACCTCTGGCATCTGTTGAGGGGGCACAGTGGAAACCTAAGGTAATCCTGGGTCTAGGACAACATGCTTGTTTAAGTCAAGTAGGAGACACTAGTGGCATGATATTGTGATGAGAACTTCAGATTACAGCCGTGTCTATACATAGGATGGGTTACCCATGCTCCCCATGCTATGATAAATTAAATAAAAAGATAACTAGGTGTGACATGAATTGGAAATTGAAGGGACATGTGCAAAATAGATAGAGTAGTAGAGGTATAGGTAATATACCTGCCACATATAACAAGAAATATATACAGCTTCTTCTCCTGGGGTTTGCAGTAAGTAAGGAACAGAGGTCAGCAGGAATTTTCCAGTCTACTGAACATGTTCTCATGTTTTCATTAAAATCTTCCAGTGAAAATAAAATTGAAAAATCCTTTTCCTGCAAGTGTCATTTTTCAACATTTGATGTCTTTTGCATGATTCCACACCTGTAGGAAATTTATTAACTGAAATGTATATTTTGCATTTTGAGAATTTTCAGGAAGTATATGTAATATTTTACTGATACTATACGATGCTTTTCCCGTAAGAAAGGCACATTTAAATGTTGATTCCACAGATCTTCATTCATCTTCAATGAATTCATCTTCATTCATTGAATGAAGATGAGGCGTTTGAAGGTAACTCCCCTACAAGTAAAGATATCAAGTCAACTACACATATGGCTGCGGTTTTGCTTTGTATAAATGTGTGAAATTATTACTTAAATTGGGTTTTGCTAACATTCAACATGTTGATATTTGTTCAGACATTTACGGCATGGTGCAATTCACATTTGCGGAAAGCCAGCACACAGATTGAGAACATTGAGGAAGATTTCAGAAATGGACTTAAACTTATGCTTCTCCTTGAAGTCATTTCAGGTTTGTTTGCAAATTATTGTGATTTCTTAATATTGTACCAATAAAAAACACTTATATTTCATATCTTGATTTGTTCAGTTAAACTTAGTGTCCGTAAGTGGTACCCGCACTATGGGATCTACAGCATGTGCAGGTCATGCTTCCAAATGTCCTTTACGAGAGATTGTCTCTCTTTGGGACCCAAAGCCTTCTGCCCCTCTTTACTCTCTTGATGCCCCATTTTGTAGGATCTCATAGTATGTGGTGGGTATGAGTGTATCTTGATCTTCTACAGTCTTAGCATTCACAGTAATTGATACATAAACAAAATCAACTATCCTGATAAATTATACTGGGTACACAATAATACATTTGCTTCATTAGGGTTGCATATAACCAAAAGTGCCTTTGCCATGCTGAGTCAATTTCTCTTAAATTCATTCTTCTTTTGTGGCAGGGCTCAGCATTCAACATGCACGGTCTAAAATGCCATCATTCTGAAAGGGATGGGGGCTTATGGTGTTCACACCAAAATAGTGTTCAGTGCTTAAAGAGCCTGAAAATATTTAGTAAATATTTAGTAAAAGAATACACTTGTATGGTGTTAAATTGTGAATACAAATCCAATGATATCTTAGCAGCAGGTCCCAAGGTAAGTTGGCAATTTTCTATTAATCATTCTTAAATTGAACACCAGGGTACTTTGAATGTATTTAGGTAGTAGTGTATGCATTTTTCTAATCACATCAGGACAAAACTATTTTCTTGTATAAGAATTATGGGTTTGTAATTTGGAAACTCATGGTTCAGGTAACCCAAAGCACTAGTTATTAAACATATTCTTTGAAAGGCATGGGTCAAAACAAATGCCAGAGGTTGCTGGCACTCCCTCTAGTGGTGACAAAATAAGGTTGCAATTATTGGTGTTTTCAGGTGAGTTAGTTATAAAACTATAAAATAGTACCTAGTTTTTAATGTAAAGCTTGGAAACATAGAACTATTCATCTTATGTGTTGGTTATAGTTGGGAGATCCATCCAGCCTTAGATCAAGACCAAAGGTTTTCACAAAAACAATATAAGCCAGAGCACAGCTTGGTTAAAAAATCATCTCCCTTTCAGGATTCTGGTCAATACAGACACTTGCTAGGACTATCCAGGAGGTGCGACATAACTAATAGGGCAATCAGGCTTCCCGAGTCACCACTGCTCCATGGATTAGTTGGGAAGGTCAGAGATCATTCCATGTATACTATGGAGGTCTGTGCCTTACCGACAATGCCTCCATAGCCAGCTTGGTCCCACATGCCCTTAAAATGCAGTGCAACATATGACATCATATAAAGTCTGCTGGGCAGGTGGTGCCTAGCCAATATCCGACATTAGGACCATCCTTATTCTGTGCACACTTCTAGCATTGGTTTGTCTGTGTCTGTTGCTTAGAGTTATCTTAACTAAATAAATAATCATAACACTGTACCTAACAATTATTTTAAAACACCAACAACAATGTACTTTTACTGTTTCTTCCACCGCCATAGGAGAGAGGCTTCCAAAACCTGATAGGGGAAAGATGCGTTTCCATAAGATTGCCAACGTCAACAAAGCTTTGGACTACATTGCCAGTAAAGGAGTAAAACTGGTATCCATTGGAGCAGAAGGTACATATAGACAAATGGCATCCATGCAAAGAAAACATAAGAGTAATATTTGCATTATTCCCTGTTAAATTACCCTAAACTCTTCTTTTATTGTGGACGCGAGAAGCTATTATGTTCATCTGTGGCTGCTCTTAGCCTACTTTTTAATGAACAATTCCCTGTCAAAAGAATTGTCATTTTTATTATTATTATTATTAGTGATTTTTACTTAATAATAACACATGATGCTGTTTTGTGTATGATGCATTCTTATATTTTAAGGGGAACGTGTAATTTATTTTAAGCAAATGAATACATTTAAGGTTTGCAGAGTGATAGTTAGTCTTTATGGGTTTTGTCTATGTATTTTAATATGATTTAATAAAATGTGATATTTTATGGGTGCTGGGTGCTGTTTTGTCACAACTGAGAAATCTCACGTATGGAAAGGGCAGTCAAGTGTAGTAAATACTGTACTAGAACAGTGTTTATTTGTGCTAGATGTAGGAATGGGCCCATTACAGCCCTAGTAAAGGCCAACCAAGTAATAGTAGTAACAAATCCATCAAAGCCTAATACCAACAATACTGATAATATAATGCTGAAATGAATGAGCTGTTAAAATAACTTAAAATAATAACTTAAAATTACTGGATTGTTGAAATCCAGGCTGAAAAATCTTGTTGAAATGAACAAAAAAGTAAAATGAGTATTTTTCTGCCGTAGAAATTGTGGATGGAAATGTAAAAATGACTTTGGGCATGATTTGGACAATCATTCTTCGTTTTGCTATTCAAGATATATCAGTAGAAGGTAAGAATTAAAAATGCTGAAATTTAAATCTATATTATGGCTATATCATGACCATGCAGAGCGGGTCCTACCACATAACCTAAGTGGCTAAGCTGCTAGGTGCATACCTGGGAACTCTTGGGGATTGAGTTGGAGTCCCTGGGTGAAGCCCTGCTTCCTTGAGTCTCTGGGTCAGTTTCTTCTTTCTATATACAGGGCAGCGACATGCCTACACCCTACCCGTTTGTCCCCACTCCCTACCCACTAAACGCTGTCTGGGGCTAGCCTCACTCCTGTCCGTAACTAGTCCTGGCGATCCTCCACAAGAAAGAGAGCTCCAGGTAGCCCACCTTGGGAAGTTCCCAGGTCGGAGTGCCATTATAAGGTTCTTTCTGATATCAGCAAGCACATGCATGCATGGGTTTTGCTGGAGACACATATGCTAAGGAGCTTTAAAACCACATGGCCAGTTATGTGTCAAAATATCAACTAAAAAAAAAAGCAGCGGTCAACTTATTACAATCTACTGTGACATTAAATAGGATTAATACAAGGCCCTGACTGGCCGTTGGGAAAACTGGACCAGTATCTGGTATTCCAGAGCTCTAGGGCTCCTTCCACGTACCTTGATTGCTGATTGCACAGCAGATTCTCAGAATTTAATGTTCTTCTTGGCTTTAATTTGATATATTTGAGTTTGCATTGCTTTTTTTCCTCCGATTAATGCATTTTGAAACACTGCTGAATATATTATTAAAATATCAGTAAGTAGCTTCAGACACGTCCTAAAACAGAAGTTGAAAGTAATTCTGATTTGTTGTCAGGACTTTTATGTACCCGGTCTAACTTCAAATGATGTTCTGTAGTTCTAATATATATATATAATTTTTACATTTTACTTTGAGCTTCCTTCATTAGAGTCCTTGGTAGAATTAAAATGTTTCATTAAAAAATGTTTCATTAAAAACTCCGTTCATTGAAGGTTATTATGGGACCTCTCATTGTCTCATTCATGTGTGAAGTCCATAAATATAATACATTTTTATTGTGTTGTTTGTTGTATCAGAAACCTCAGCCAAGGAAGGCTTGCTTTTGTGGTGTCAAAGGAAAACTGCTCCCTATCGCAATGTGAACATACAGAACTTTCATACCAGGTAACTTCATGTTCGAGCTCAATCTATATAATGTAATTACTCGAAGCATGTGCAGCCCAATGTCTTCATGGGGAAGGCTATAGAGCTTTAAGTTGAAGTTTAATCTGGTAGGAGAGACTCTTAAAATGATGCGGTCTAGTGGGCCATAGAAAATACTACAGTTGGATCTAAAACTCGGTGATCCAAGAGGTAGCCTATGGGTATTGTATACTGTTATTTATTAGCATTGTAGATTCTTTTTTTTATTATTATTTTTTTAACAATACAACATACAAAAACAACAGACATGGTTCAATTATTATACTCAGATTATAATAATAGTTCAATAATAAGAAGAGAAAGAACACATATTCTATAAATAGTATATATATATATATATAGCTCTCATTTCTTTCTCTTTTCTCTTCTATTCCTTCTATCTACCTCTCAACGGCAACTGGTTGTATTATATACATCCTTTTGTTTATTCATTGCATATAACAGAAGAAGGGGGGAACAGGAGCATTGTGGATTCTTATTTATTGATTTGTAGGACTGTGCAATGGGATAAATAATAGTGTAAATACCGTGCGATGTAACAGGCCATAGCTACAGGTCGCAAAGGTTTATTTTGAACAACATATAGCCTGTCTAGAATGTTCCAGCATTGATTGTACAGCATCTGGCTGGCACACTTTGAATATGAATGGTATATCCATCCAGTCCAACACTGTAGGTCCAGAGCAGCCATTAACAATAATAGTTAAGAGAGTCGTAAGCGATTGTTTAGACCTAAGACTGTAACATAAATGTTCATTTTGGAGAAGAGGTGGGTACTATAAGTATCAAGGCTATAGGAAATAACAATGTGTAGAAAAGTTTGCATTTGTCATCTTTATAAAAATATTGTACCAGTTGCTGCCATGTGAAAAGAAATCCGGTTATACAGAATGTACAATATGTTGACAATATCTTGTCCATTTCCTTACATGGTAAAAATATGTAGGGAATACTTCATTATTACTATTTATTGATCTATATAGCGCCATCATATATACAGAAACAAGAAGTTGAGGAGGGTCCTGCTCAAACAAGCTTACATTCTAGAGGATCTTGATACAAGGACTTTATTATACATAGACTTTGTTATATTCTGTTTCATTTTGGAGAAAATAAATTTATATAACTCTGTGTGCAAATAAATACTTTAAATAAAATATATATAGCTTAGTCAGTAAAATGCATTTAAGTATTGTTAGATAATTGTGTACCTTAAATAATAATTTTTCTATAAGATTTGTCATGGGTGCTGTTGTTCTGTGGGTGATTTGGCAATCAGTTGGCAGGAATATTTTTTTCATGCTACGTTAATCAGTGTAGCCTCAGATTATTGCTGACCCTGACTTAAACTCACATAAATGTTCAGCTCTCCAAGGCCAATAAACTAATGTTAATATTTTGAGGTAAAAGGACTCATCCCTATGACAAATCACATTTTACTAGTGGCATGACTCACTCCAATACTCTCTTACAAGTGGAGAGTTTCTGGGGGTTACTATGTTTGTAGGGGTCTATGTGGGGAGAAGCAAGATGGCCCAGCACTCTTCCCTCCTGTACACGTTTCATCATGGCAATGGGTTATGATGTCATATCTTCCTATTCCTAGCTTAGCTGCACGGTGCAGGTAGAGGGATACTCTATGCAAACTCTACAGTTAGAACGGTATATTGTGAGAAAACTGGATAACTTGAGACAATTACATTCATTCACTAAAAATATTGCCTAACCGTGTTCTTTCTCTTGCATTATTTGCCATAAAGCTGGAAAGATGGTCTTGGGCTTTGTGCCCTTATCCACAGACATCGGCCAGATCTCATTGACTACTCCAAGCTAAATAAGGTCATAATCTGTCTGCTCATTTGAAGTGACAATTCCCTACATTGACTAACTCTGCATGTTTTGCATTGCAATTAAAACAGATTTATGGAACCCTTAATGAACAAAGTTAAAAACTCACTCATAAACCTCAAATGAGAAAGAATAGATGAATAACATGATTATGATATATTTGCGGTATGGGACACATAATATTGTTTTGTAATGTTTACTCTACCCACTCTCATGATTCCAGTATTTCCATTGGAACCCTACAGCTAAAATTCATTGTTGACTGTGGAATTCAGTAACTGAGCAGCCAGTTAATTTCGGTGCCCAACAATTTGTGTACAAGAGACGTGTCGCCTAGTAAGACATGAGATTATAGGAAAATGACCGGTGTATGAGATCACATGCCTATTTTTAGGAATTTAAGTACATCCTGGCAAAATTGCTATCTGAGGCCTCGTTACAATGGATATAGCATAATCCACACCAATGCTGTAATCTTTGGTATAAGTGGATGGCTCAAATTAAAAGGTGAAGGCTAAATCTCGCATCAGAACATAGCCGAATGTTGTTATACGTAATGTTATTATATGGTAGACATGATATTAATAGCAATTATTGCATTTACAGTATTTTTCCCCACCAGTCATATTCATGTTCTGTAGTTAAGTTAAGAAATAGCACTTATGTATGAGAACCCCAGTGATCAACCTTGTCAGCATCCTACTTGTTTGTTCACGCCAATAGTGCACGGTACAGTTAATAATGAAAACATCTTTGTTCATAAATGCCATGAAACAAATATATGAGTAGTTAAATATATAATATATATTATAAAAAATAAATATAATATAAATATAGTTGGACTATTCTAACCATTCTAAAGTCAGACTGCTGTAAATGTGGCATTACTGTATTATATTTTTACTGACACTTAACTAAACAGATTGTTTTCTGATAAATTCTTCCACGGCTGAAAACGTCTTGTAACTAATTTTGTTGTCTATTAATTAGATGATCTTACTATTAGATGGTACAATGTGAACGCTGTCCTCTCTGATTCCACAGGATGATGCTGTTGGAAATTTAAACCTAGCAATGGATGTTGCTGAAAAATACCTGGATATCCCTAAGATGTTGGATGCCGAGGGTAGGCTTGCATTGCAGTATTTTATGCTTTTTGGGATATTGCTTGATTATTAAGTAGAAATATCGAAAGTCTACACAAAGTCTACTATATAATGAGGTTAGTAGTTTGGTGAGTTGAAATGTCACATATATGTGTATACTAAAAGCAGGAAGTGTACTTAAGTATGCTTCCTGTACATCTGTTCTAGTGATTCCATTAAAACCAATAGGAGGAGTGGCCAATCACAGCATTCACCTAGCAGACATTTGATTCGCTGCTCAGCTCCCTTTGGCTTCAATGGGAAACTACAAAGCATGTGCAGGAAGCATACTTTCAATACAAGCAGTAAGGTGGAATGGTCGTTTTTCAATATCTTCATATTGAACTACATTTTCTATGGATTCCAGAACATTTTACTGTATGTAAATCAATGCAAGCATTATTTACCTCTTATAGATGTTAAATGTACTAAACTATGTTTTTAACAATTCCTTAAGTTATGAGTGTGAAGACAATTCATTCTTTTTGTTTTTCTTTATTTCTCTGTAGATATTGTAAATACTCCTAAACCAGACGAAAGAGCGATCATGACTTATGTGTCGTGCTTTTATCATGCCTTTGCTGGAGCAGAGCAGGTATCTCAGATGACTCTCCTCTGTATGGTCGTTTTGCTGCATTAAGATCCATGCTTGCACCTGCTATAGAGGATAAGGACCCCATTTAAAAATACTTTATAAAATAAGTATTTCCGCCTTGTCTTTTTGTAAGAGTGCGAGTGTCCGAGGAAAGGATTGGATCAATGTGTAGTGTGCTTGTTTTCATTGATAAATGGTAAAGCAAGAATTATTTGACCAGTTGGGGAAGTGAGATCCTTGAAGAAGAAAGTTGTACTTGGCAGTTCTACAGAATATGTCTGTTTGGGGATTAACAATATTCAAACCCGTGACTAATTTGTCATAATGTTTCTCAGGCAGAAACAGCAGCTAATCGGATCTCTAAAGTTCTTGCTGTGAACCAGGAAAATGAAAAGATGATGGAAGAATATGAAAGGCTAGCAAGCGAGGTAAGTACCTGTTCCTTGTTAGTTAATGTTCACGTGAGTATTAAAAAATATAATTCCTTTTCATGTGGACAATGAGTAAGCACTGGGTTTAACCATGTTTGATAAAAATATCTGGCTTGACCGAAGTTCAAGTTGCCCCTTTCATGCAACTTGAATTAAAGTTGCAACTTGTGCCAACTCAGACTTTACTGAAACAACCCATATGCTTCTAAATTACTTTTAAGCAATAGGAAGTAGCGTATATCAGTATCATGGAATCACACATCAGGATCATCTACTAAGGTTTGGCTTCAGTGAGGGTTTATTTATGCCATCAGTTATGCAACAGATCTTGTCTTAGCTCTTAGAATGGATCCGGCGTACAATCCCATGGTTAGAAAACCGAACACCCGAAAAGTCAATGCAAGCTATGCTGAAGAAACTGGAGGATTTCCGAGATTATCGTCGCAAACACAAGCCTCCTAGAGTCCAGGAGAAGTGTCAGTTGGAGATCAACTTCAACACATTGCAGACGAAGCTGAGGATAAGCAATAGGCCGGCATTCATGCCCTCCGAAGGCAAAATGGTTTCAGTAAGTACAGTTTGACATAAAAAAATAAGAGAAATTGCAAATACTATTAACTTTTAATTTCACTAAATGGTTCTATTCAGTATACAGTGAAACTGTTTTGAATGTTGTAAAAATGCAGAAACTGACATTTTAGAACATGTGGGACTTAAATCTGGTCATCTATACACTAAGAGAGTGAGTGAAGTCTAAAGAGTCCTGGGCCGCACCTCGGTAAAAGACGACAGTGTTGTTACTTTCCAACTTTTTTGTTTAAGCCCAAAACATCCAGATTTTATAACTTGTATAAAATTACTTTGTTATTAGATTTTCTGTTTGGTGACTTAAACCAAAGCAGTTATGATATAGGGCAAAAAATCCTATCTGAGACTGCATGTTTGATAAAATTATGTTTTTCATGATGAAAAGGTGTCAGTGACAGCACAGCTTTAAAGTTTCTGTCAGTTCTTTGAATCTCGTTGCATGGTTGTCACAATCTTTATTTTTCTCTCCTATTGGTGTGGTTCGCGTTCACCAAACAGTGGCATACCTCCCAAATGTCTAGTTTAGGAGGCTCAGTCCCTGTCTGGGACACAATACCTCCTGTCCTCACTCTATGTCCCTAAGGGCTCAGGAAGTTTAGAGGGTATGAGTACACCCCAGTGTTCTGGAAAAGTCATAACTATTACACAAACAGCTCTAAATACACCACAATGTGCCTAAAAGGTGTCGGTAAAGCTATGCCTGCTAGCCATGCCTCTAACCACATCCCACTAATCCAGAAAGTGACCCCCTTATAGAAAGCATGCAGTGAGCTTTAAATCTAGCCATCAGCCTCACACTAATTTATCCCAAACGGGCGATGTCTCTCTCTTCCGCTACACAATTTTTTTTGCATGTTTTATCTCAAAAGAAAGAGAACACTGAATGCTCACTGATTTTCCAAGATGGCAGCCTCCAACCGCTGTGATGTCATCTAACTGCACCTACAGAGAGTTCATAGCTACAAAAAGGTTTAGATATTAAGCACTGCACCCCAAAAGCCATGGTGTATTCTTAATGTCACATCAGAGTATGAACTGGCTTTACCAAGTGATTTGTAGTCACAAGGTTCTGGAGGTTAACTACTAGTCCTAGGAATAAGAAGTATTAAACAACATTAACTATATGATCTAAGGAAAATACATTTAACCATATAATTGTATGTTATGTAGGACATTGCAAATGCATGGCAAAGGCTGGAGCAAGGAGAAAAAGGATATGAGGAGTGGTTACTAAATGAGCTAAGAAGGCTTGAAAGGTTGGACCATCTAGCTGAGAAGTTTAGGCAGAAGGCCTCTTCCCATGAATCCTGGACTTCCGGTAAGTCAAACAGATATGATGAAGGGTTTGGGCATAGGGCATAATGGTAGTACTGGGCGAACAAAGTTTTCAATCTCAATTGTGTTTAAGTTGTTGTGATGTACAGTTTATGTCAGTCACATCTGATGAGACCATGGTGCAATGTGTTGAGGAAGAGTCATGTGTTGCATGGAATCAGTGGTTTTGCTTTAGGTGTAACTCCAGCATATTTTAATACTTAGCCCAGCCCTACTAAATAACAAGTTACTTCATTACAACAGTATCCATTCCATATCTGCGCTATACAGAACAATTAATAATAATAATAACAAATCAGATATTTTCATTATAAGTACATTTTATACAGTATATTTCAGAATATTTTATTTTAAGGATAAGGTTATTTCTGATGTCACTGTTTGCGACAACCATCAATTTCCATTCAGCGCAAAATCCAGAAAGGCTATTGAAGAAACCGTTTCTGCATAAAACATACATGTTCATAGTTTATTGTATGAAGTCAGTGTCCTAGAAATCACTGAAAAATTTATGTTTTTTTGCGTTTCACATGTGTGTGACATCAGAAATAAAAATAAAATAAAAACATTTTAAAAGGACACTGCAGCCATCACATACACCTTAATGCAAATTGCCACAGTACAAATTTAATTTGCAGCTTTCATATCAACTCTTAAGCTATCCCTTTAATTCCATAGTGTTCTGTTATTATGCGAAGAAGCAAATGATATTCCTAGCACTGGTTTATTCAATGAAAACATATTTTATGCAGGTAAAGAGCAGCTGCTCATACAGAAAGACTACGAGACTGTGTCGTTGACAGAAGCGCGCGCTCTGCTGAGGAAACACGAAGCATTCGAGAGCGAGCTGGCCTCCCGCCAGGACAGAGTGGAGCAGATAGCGGCCATTGCCCAGGAGCTGAAGTACGTTCCACTCCCAGAAGCGCAGCTGCTGACATTTAGTCGATAAAACGATTTCCCAGGAATTCGATAGTGTCATAGGTTCTGTGTAAAAGAATTCCTAGCATAGCTTTTCAAGAATATTATCTCAGGCCTTTCAGAACCCTTTTCTTTACATGGCTAAATTTAGACCTCGATCACTTCTAGTTTGTTCAATTGGATTAACAATGTCTGGCCTGAGTAAAAGCCCAGTTATTTACAGTATTTTAAGTAGTAAAGATTGGCTGAGTTTTCTTTGTGAGTAAAGTTTAAGTGTCAATGACTGCTAAGAAATAATTACACAAGAATTAATTTGAAGAGACCTGCCATGTTGTGATTAAGATGTGTTTTTTCATTGTAAGCATGTCTGAAGAAGAGCCCTAGGTAGCCCTGAAAGTTTCCAAATTAATTCCCTAGTTAGCTAGTAATGGTACAATTTACATACAGGCATAAACCAAAGTTTAGGTTTTTATTGAGTTGTGTTCCTGAAGTAAACTAACCCGCTTTACGGGCAGTGAGTACTCTAGTCTAGGATGGCATTTCCAGAGGACAGGCACCCTCTCTGCCACATAACCGATGACAGAGCACCATATTGAGCCATTAGGCTCCTTGGCACACCACTGCTCTGAGATGGTTGGGGAGATCAGAAATCTCCCTTGTAACTGATCCAAATACACTATGGAGCACTGTGCTTACCCAGCACAACCTCCATAAAGCTCCTTGCCCTATGTCCATAAAATGTTCCAGTACGTTCCAGTACCTGCACTTCGAATGCATCACATAGGCTGTAGGAAGCTGCTAAGGTCTGTGGTCTGTAAATCGGCAATGCATGAATGAAAAAACAATGGAATATACCTTCCGTATGCCGTACCATGTTTATGTGTATGGTCAGGACATATAAATGACTGTGATGATACAGTAAGTTGCATTTCCTGACAATCATTTCATGATTCTCTTTACTCAGTGAACTGGACTATCATGATGCAGCCAGAATTAATGAAAGATGCCAGAAAATATGTGACCAGTGGGATCGACTAGGAACGTTAACTCAGAAACGAAGGGAAACCCTTGAGGTAATTCGGCTAAAGTCCCTTTAATAACAGAAATAAGCATATAACCATATTAGTCTAAGTGAAATTGAGTCTTAAGTTGATACCTTTTTATTGAGCCAACATAGAAAAAGTTAAAAAGTTAAATATGATTTCAGAAACCTGCAAGGTCTCTTCTTCAGATGATCTTTCAACATCTTTAGTTTCCATTTGGCTATCATTGGCATCTCGGGTTGCCCACTTAGGAATACATTTGACAGTTTGGCATCATCCTGGTTGTTCAAGTCATTTTGCGATCACACATTCTCCTTTCCTTGAGATTTTAAGTTGAATGATATACCCCATATAAAATTTGACTTATTACTCAACTGCGCATCTATGAATAAAATAACTGGATTTCTACATAAATATACACAGTAAGCCCATGTTTCCCATGTTTGGCCCATCTGACATGGTTAGCATTGGTCATATGTCAAATATGTCAAAAGCATTGTTCAGGTCAGCCATCAATATTCCACATGTCCTATCAACAGCATTGTAGAAGAAATAGCTGTCTTTCCACTCCAATGATTTTATGGGAACATCTAACGTTTCAAAGAAGATTATAATTGTGCCTCCCGGACCTGACTTATTCCAAAAGATAGATTTCTATATCATCAAGAATATAGTTTGACATCAAAGAACTGCTTGACCACTTGACACTAAACTAACAAAGCTCAATGGTTGTATGACAATTTGTTTATCTCCATCTTGTACAGCGCACAGAGAAACTTTTAGAGACTGTTGACCAGCTTCATTTGGAGTTTTTAAAGCGGGCTGTACCCTTCAATATCTGGATGGAAGGAGCCATGGAGGATCTCCAGGACATGTTTATTGTCCATAGTGTGGAAGAGATCCAGGTATAATTTATTTTAAAAGAATTATAATTATATATAAAAAGTGATTTTGGTGCAAAGTTTTTAAGGTGGACTTATTACTGCATTAAATAATTGAATGTATTGTAATCAAGTGTGCATTGAATAGATGTTCTTCTTAGTTATTGGATGCTTACTATCATGTGTAATTTAAACTAAGCAAAGCTTCATAATTAAAAAGGTTGAATTTAGTTCGCATGTAGAGTCTCCATATATATGCAATTTGCCAGGGTATTTAGCCTGCTATGTGCAAAAGTAAAAGGCCCGTATTTGGTTTTCATCCAGACATTTTACAGTGAGAAACATGGTAGTTACTTTATTTGTCACTAATTATCAATATAATTTTTTTCTATATTATTATTCTATAATAACTATTCTATAACTATGTACAGTGTATAACAGCTTGAGTCATTGTTGGTATGCACATAATATAAATCTATTGAATTACATCAGCAGTTAGTGCTATTTATTATTTTAATAAGGATCCAAAAAAAATCACAACTATTATGCTTATTCTACATTAATGTTCTACTTTGTGTAGCTGCTGATCTAATAGGGCATTTTAATTTTTAGAAATTAATTACCGCTCATGAACAATTTAAAGCTACCATGCCCCAAGCAGACAGCGAGAGACAGGCGATTGTGGGCATCCAAAACGAGGTGGAAAAAGTGATTCAGAGTTACAATATAAGAGTATCTTCAGTCAACCCATATAGTCCCATCACCCTGGAGGAACTGCGCACCAAATGGGAAAAGGTAATTATGCATATGGAGAGATCTTTTTGATATGGAAATGTATACGGTGCATAAACCTTGATTTAGTTCATTAAAAAACAGAAATTAAAGCCATTTCAGGTAACTTTTAGACAATGTATAGGGAACTGGTGGTCTTGAAGATTGTTTAGAATACATCCGCAAGTTAACAGGTAGATAATAATATAGCACTTTTTTTAGGTAACAAATTATTCCTATATAACTTTTTATATACTAGGACAGAGTACAATTGTGTTGATTACATCACTGCTGCCTCTAGTCATTGAGAATAAGGCTCTGGACCTTAATATATTATATGTACTGTCTGTATGTATGTATATATATATATCCATATCATACTTGAGACTACAGATTATCACTCATTTTCGATGCGTTATAACAGTGCTAAGATGCATTAAGGTATTCTTCAGTATGCACTACTTTGGATTGGACTGCTGTTTTTCTTGTACCAGTTCTATGATTACATCCCTATGATGTCATCAGGTCAAGCGTGTGACATTTTGAATTTGTTCACTCAGGTAAAGAAACTTGTGCCCACGAGAGACCACTCCTTGCAGGAAGAGTTAGCCCGACAGCAAGCCAATGAACGACTACGACGCCAGTTCGCTTCTCAAGCTAATGTTATAGGCCCGTGGATACAAAACAAAATGGAGGTAAGAAAAAAAATGAATGACCGGAGCCATAACTAGCGATCTTATCACCTGAGAGAAGGTCAGAGGCAGAGGGCTCAAGTGCACCATTCCCATTATGAATCAACAACTTTTTAATGACATTGGTTTAGATGTTAGATTATTTATTTATTTATGCAGGCAATCCCACAATCTGTGTGCTTCTGCTGGTATTTTGGTTGAAAATGGGCATGCTAGTTAATCTCAATGGTTTTTAGTTGCCTTCAAGTTCTGTGTCTAACAAATAGTATTCGCTGATAAACCAGGAATGAAAATGTTTTACTGTTTAACTTCTCTAGAAACTTTTTCTCACTGCTTAATAAATTGTAGTCTCTGATGCTAAGAGAGACGCAAGGCATTCCAAGACTGCAGTCGTGTGACAGCTGGGATACCGATCATACAGAGACAGTCACCCCCGTGTCACATTTAATGTCGTGTTTCACACGGTTACAGCTGTTGTTTTGAGTTTTCAAATGAAAATCTGGGTAACAAAAAATCAGAGTAGAAAAAAGGTAATAAGTATATAGAAGCAAATTAAATATAAACTCCATATTAGAACCATATCCAGTTTATTCTACTTTAAAGAGTCTGTGCACTGAGCACAGATATTTGTTGGGGGATAAGAACCATTCAGCCCACCTTGTGTATTATAAAGCATGCAGCAAGCTAACGCCATCATGTAAGGGATATTTTTGTTTAATCGTGTGCCATTCTGTGTTTAATTATAAATATATTTCCAGAATTTCCTTTCCTCCGTCATAACTATACTAGCAATTTTAATTATTTTTTTCTTTTAAAAGAATTGTCCAATATTCATCCAATAAAACACCTTATTGCTAGCTGATCCATTTTGGTGTTCAAAGAATCAGGCAATTAAATGTCATCATTTCTTGGTCACATTGTCACGTGTAAACGTATGCCTCATGTAGGAGATTGCTCGCAGTTCCATAAACCTCTCTGCCACGCTGGAAGCCCAGATGAACAACCTGAAGCAGCAGGAGCACAACATTGTCAACTACAAGCCCAACATTGACAAGCTGGAGGGAGATCACCAGATGATTCAAGAATCCCTCGTCTTTGATAACAAGCACACCAATTATACAATGGAAGTAGGTTCAGTTCTTTTAGGCCTTAACCAAGTTAAGTCGATGATATAGTGTAACTCTTAACTATATTTTCAGGGTTGTATGCTAGAGGTTCCAGGTATTGCCCTTCCTTGTTAAATAAATCTTAAAATCCAGTGCTTCACTTCCTGGATCATACCAAGACTTCCCTCCAATATAATTATATAATCATACACATACATACAATCATACATACACACACACGCGCACCCATACACACCAAACTACCAATGTCCTTGGTTGCTTAGAAAGATAAGTACATTTCCTTTTACGATTCCACAACTTTTTAAAATCTTTTCGCACAAGAGACAGCCGCAGTACCATTTAGCCTGGGATTGGAAAGTGTTTCTAATAAACATATTTAAGGGGACCAGAGGCAGATGTGCCGTCTCGCCAAGTAAGTGGTTGTTCACAAAAAGCTACAAGTAGTGAGGAAAAAACAGAAAAAAATGAGAAAAAAAATGTAATTATTAGTTAACAAGTTTCATTTATCTTGCAGCACATCCGTGTGGGCTGGGAGCTTCTTCTGACTACCATAGCTAGAACCATCAACGAGATTGAAACTCAAATGCTGACACGAGATGCCAAGGGAATCACCCAGGAGCAAATTAATGAATTCCGCTCTTCTTTTAATCATTTTGACAAGGTGTAGTATTTAATGACTAATTTTAGTGAAAATAGACCGTTCCTTAATTTATTATAATATTAAATTATCCGGAGTAATTTTCTATTGGGGATTCTCCATCTTCCTGTATTTGTCCTACCAATTCATCAAAATCTTGTTATAACATCACAGAATTTTGTTCAATATCTTAATACAAACAGAGAACTTAACTTAATTATTTGACATTTTTTGAGAATCCGCCACATTAACATTGTAGGTTAGCATGTAGGACATGATGAAAATAAAAATCTATCTTTTTGTGTTTTTTTTACCATCACAGTTTATGTACGTTTCGCTAAGCAAACCCAGCACACAGAAACAGAGTGAGATTAGTCCCATCTGCCATGTAGTATCAAGTACAAGGTTATCAGTAACACTCAGACAGCCTTCCCTTCATGGAAAGTTATTTTTGAATGTGGAACAACGAGCTATGTACATTGTGTTTAGGACTATTTTCATATCCTCTGACTTGGCAGTGAAGCTGTAATAGCTATATTAACTATTTCAATTTAAGATCCTATTTCATTACATTCAGGGTTAGATATAGAACCCCCCCCCCGATCCGACACAGGCAACAACCGGTTTAATTTAACCATTATGGTACTGAACAAGAAAAGAAATGTTTAAGGGCAAAACATGCAAGCTGTTTGCAAAATCTATCTGAAATAATGGTCCTAATAAGTTATCATGTAACATATTTTACACCGCACACAATAATAGGACAGTACATCCCCCCATATGGAGGTGTATGCCTAATCTCTACACAACGTTGTTGGCTCAACATTCCACTGATGGAATAATCAGGGACAGGATGTCAGTACAACTTGAGAAGTATGTGTGGACAGAACTATAACACTCCAAGGAATCCTACATGCACATTAACCATTTAGAAGCATGGTCGGACAGTGTCAGAAGGCTATGCCTATAATGTAATATCGCTACTGTATCATTTTAGGGCAATATTTAATAAAATAACTTGACTGGAGCCGATTTTGATATTGATAATAGCAAAGTGTTGGCTTTTTTTTAATTGCAGTTAAAACAATAAATTGTGATTATTTTAAAATATACATCATAATTCCCAGGAGACAGACATTTCAGTCAGGGGCAAACCTTGAGTATTTGGCACCAAGGCGGATCCTATGTTTTGCACGTTTATCTGTGGGATCACGTAACCTTATGTTACGTGACCCCACTGCATCTTGCTTCCCTGGGTTTACACAAAATTGTTCACCGGACCGGCCCTTTGTTAACAATTTTGTACTGGCTCGGGGGGGGGGGGGTGGAAAACGCAGGGGTGTATCTTGGCCCAGGCTGGCTTGACCTAGGCCTAGGCGGCACTTTACAGGGGCAGCATAAATCCCCCCTACCCAGAGGTGTCCATAACAGTGCTTTACCCAGAGATTCCAGGTTAAACCTACAGAGTTCCTAGGTATACACAGTACACATCAAAATTAGTACAGATATATTTGGAACTGACTTTTTTTCCATTTTTCCATGGATCTGGTGTTTCCAAATGACTGACCCTTCTCTACAGAGAAAGAATGGACTGATGGATCATGATGACTTCAGAGCGTGTCTGATCTCAATGGGTTATGATCTGGTAGGAAACCAAAAATCATCGTATGTGTAACAACAAAGGATATATATATAATAATATATAATTATAATATATAATGTGTTTTACTACAAGAAGCATTTTACAATCTCTGTAAAGAAAAATATATAATATATAATTTATAATAAAATAACTATTACATTCATGTTTTAAGTGTTCCCCACAATATGCTTACTTTGCTTGTTTATGTTGTAGGGTGAAGCAGAATTTGCACGGATTATGGTTCTAGTTGATCCCAACGGGACAGGAACAGTTTCTTTCCAATCCTTTATAGATTTCATGACAAGGGAGACGGCAGAAACAGACTCAGCAGAACAAGTGATTGCTGCTTTTAGAATCCTTGCAGCAGATAAGGTTGGTATGATTACATTGGATGCAAAAAGGGTTTATTATGAAACAATGAGTAATGCAAGTAAAAATGGAAAAATATACATAAACTAAGGAATAAAATAAACCTCTTTCAAAAACAAAACCTCTTATCGTAAAATTCATACTCAAAACCAAAGTTTGCATAATAAGGTATTAGAGATAGAATATTTTTGAATAAACTATGTGAAATTATAAGTGGCTTCTGTTCAACCACAGCTGATCCCAGACTGTCTTTTCGGAAACACAAAAGTTAATTAATACAAAGGAGAATAAACGTTGTTTTTCCTAAAATATTTATTTAAAAAAAATGTCTCACCCATGAGTAGTGTCACTTCTCCAAACCCTCAGCGTTCCACATACAAAAATGGGTTTACAACCTGCAAGAGATTTCCTAGAAAACCTTGATTTTGTGATGGTGTCCCTTTTAATTTCGCTTGTGATCAGTAGGCAATGTGAGAAGCCTGAATCTTTACACAAAATGATACGGCAAAATGATCATGATAGCACCTGCTATGATGTTTAATACAATACCTCTTCTGCTATGTTTTTTTGACAGCCCTATATATTGGCCGAGGAACTTCGCAGGGAGCTCCCTCCAGAACAAGCTCAGTATTGCGTTTCCAAAATGCCACCATACAAAGGACGTGGTTCGGTCCCTGGAGCTCTAGATTACACCTGCTTCTCATCTGGCTTGTATGGTGAAAGCGACCTGTAATGGGATTCAGAGTGTATGCAGAGTGCAACAAATATATAGTATAAAGGGTTTGAGTGTTGGCTTTGTGTAAACCAAGCATTAAGCAAGAATTGTATGTCAAAGTGCACTGCCACCAAATAAATTACTATATGTGTATTGGGAGAAGGATGTTTCCATCCTATCCTGCTACAGATTACTAATCCAACTAGTATATCTCATTAATAGGCACCATGCTCTCCTAAGGTCTCAAACAAATGAGCTCCACATACTTAGTGTAGAATATACGGTACTTTTTCCAGAAACACCAAATGTTTAGGTTTCCTGCACAAGGTAGAGGGTATTCAGACAATAAGGTAAGACAATTTTACAACACTTTTAGATTTCACAAACAAACAATACATGTTCAAAATCAGGTCTATACAGAATTTACATTTTCCAACTCCAGTAACAAAAGAATGCATTCATGCAAAATGGACTCCAATATGCATTTTACTTAAATATATGAGTGGAGCGTTCCTTTAAAGAAGTGGGGGACAGTTGCATGCTAGGATACATCATTTAAAGGAAAAACCAATCAATTTAAGGATCATTCATTCATTTTTTTAAACCTGAACACAGACAGTTTTTATAAACTTTTGTATGGTGTCAAGTGTATTTCAGCCAACACAACCAACCTTAACTTTATCATACAGCTATGTACAGGGCCGGCCCTACAATGGAGCCGAGTGGGGCAATTGCCCCAGGCGGCACTTTTGAAGGGGCGGCACTTTGCCCCCCCAAGCGTGGACACATTATAGTCTCCATCCAAGTATCCAAGAATAAGTATTCTTATATAAAAATATGGCAAATACTAGATACCTAAAATGTTACTAATCTCAGTTTTAACACATGGGAAAATGAAAGCATGAAACTATATTTAAATTTAAAAATGCATCTTCACCACCAACATTAAGAATGGACATAAGCCCCCCCACAGATCTCATTTCATCCATATATGTTTCCTGGTTTGGAAGGGCACCATCTGAGACAATCTGTAAGCACTAGTAGATTTTACAAAAGCACGTAAATATATTTGTGTTAAGTGGATATTTCCCCCCCTGCTTTCTACCATGCTATTTAAACAAGAAGTGTAAAACCCCCACACCTGTGCACAAACATTGTCTTTATCTGGAAGAACAAAGAAGGTCAGCATACCGTATATTGTATTCATGTTGCCACTATGGAGTGTATGGATGTCAGAACAGCAACTGATGTTATAGCCAGAAGAAAATGTTAAAAAATAATAATAAAAATTGGTAAAATATGTAATTCCAAGTAGTTGACTACATTATTCAATATCAGTAACTTAGTACTTTAGGGTGAAAAAAGACCTAAGTCCATCAAGTTCAACCAGTCTACGTATCCTTCCCGCTTTTGATCCAAAAGAAGGCAAAAAAAAGCGCCCAATTTTTAGGGGGGAAAATCCTTTGTGACGCCAACAGGCAATCAGATTTCTCCTTGGATCAAGAAATAAAATATTATTATTTAGTCTATCATTTATGACCCTGTATTTTTCTGCTTTTCTATATATCCAGACCCATTTCAAAGACATTCATTGTGTTTGACAGCACTACCTAATTGCAAAATGGTTTTTGCAATTGGAACACAGGAGTCTTGGTAAGATTTATTAACAAGAAGAAAAAGAGCACATTTTCTTCAAATAGTTTTCCACTTCAAATGTTCTGGGGAAAAAAATATTTCCAAATTTTAAATATGCATGTATCTGCTTATACGGCTTTTCAATGCAAAAACAGGTTTATGCAATCTTCTAAAGTGACGCATAAAGGGCTGTTTGGTATAATTTCCCACTTTGATTCTATGGTGTTCCATATTGGTGTAGAGTAGACCCACATCATGTGTCACCAACAGCAATGCCAATCATGGTCTGTAACCTATTAAAGAAACAAAACCAATCAAACTGAGCGCTCCCATGGCACAACAAATGAATGTAAATGTTCCACTGCTACTACTATAACAACACTAAAACATGAGACACCAATCATCCATTGATCATCATGGATACTCTAATTCAACAGAAGAATCTGTCCTCCTGTATAAATCAACATGAGGTTCCGCCTCAATGAAACAATGATCTATTCTTGAATTACACAGGGCATCTGAAAATCAAACGCAGTGGGATTCACAGTACACAAAAGCAACAAAACATAAAGTGGTCAGGATACTATATCCTGGAGCCCAGCATCAGTCTGCACACAAGGAGGAATCAATGGCGTATAGTCCTGTGCTGGCAGCTGGCACCGACCTCCATTGCACGGCACCATAAGGGATGGAGGAGCTACACAATGATTAAACAAAGCCCTGTATCCCAGTACTTGAGTATACTGGCAAAATTAGCAGCAATTGGATAACAAGAATACAAATAATGTCTCCATAGTTCTCAGAAACATATGGTTCTCTTTATGGAATACATGCTGTAAATTATTGATGATGCCTTAAAACACCTTTGTAAAAAAGTCTCTCAAGGCTTCTATGTTAATATTTACTATGCCCATTTAGTTTCTGTAACTATCTAGGGATCAATTATCAAACGCACCCTACCCACAGCAATCCTATGCCATACTGTACCCCTGACCATTCCGGCTGCAGTAGGAATGATCACGTTAACACTCAATGTGCTCCACAATACAGCTGAGATTTATACCATTGTGTATATTCATCTTAAATCATTGTGTATATTTCATCTTAAATTTAGGAGTGGTTTGGTGTCACGAACCAGGTAAGCAGGTCGGGTAGGAGCCCAGTATCAGGGGATACTTGGGGTTCTGTCTGTACCCCATAATGCATAATAACTGTGGGATGATACAGACAGGCACAAAGAAATACACCAAAGGCAGAATACTAGGATATAATCTGTATTGAGGAAACTGGCAGGACAATAAGTACAGGTAATAAGTCTCTTGGCAGGAAGCCCTCTGGTGGGGCGCACGTCAGGAAGCCCACTGGCAGGACACACGTCAGGAAGCCCACTGGCAGGACACACGGCAGGAAGCCCACTGGTGGGGCACACGGCAGGAAGCCCACTGGCGGGACACATGGCAGGAAGCCCACTGGCGGAACACACGGCAGGAAGCCCACTGGCGGGGCACACAACAGGAAGCCCTCTGGAGGGGCACACAGCAGGAACAATACAGGGTCAGGTACAGAGCCAGAGCAAAGCGGTCCAAACACAATAATGCAAAGGCCCTGACTGAAGGGCAGGACAGGTTTATATAGGCAGGGTAATCCAGGTAACAAGGCCCAACTGCTAGTGATAATGAGGTCTGGGTTCTCCAGAGAGAGAAGGGTAGCCACTAGTGGTTGTAGAACAACTTGAGCATTGCAAAGTTTTGAATACTCCCGGCTGAGGAGGGTGGAACCTGACATTTGGTGACAAAATACAATAGATTATTCACTTCAAGAAGTGACCACAGGAGGCACTATGACAATCTTCCTAATTTATGGGTGTGGGCAGTCAAAGTTATCCTTGTCCTTTCCTTGTTCAGTTTTCTGATGCATGAAATGATGACATTGCCTCAGTTCTGCTCAACTATATTATCTTTTCTTAGCTCCTGCTACATAGCAAGCGTCTGGTGATAATGGTCTACAATGTTAAATAGAGATCTGTGTAGCCACCGACAAAGACGTCTCCACTAGCAATTCCTCCACTGTGGTCAAGATATGATACTATATCCTGTAGCCCAGCATCAGTCTGCACACAAGGAGGATTCAATGGCGTATAGTCCTGTGCTGGCATCTGCACCGACCCCCATTGCACGGCACCATAGAGGATGAAGGATCTACACAATGATTAAACAAAGCCCTGTATCCCAGTACTTGAGTATACTGGCAAAATTAGCAGCAATTGGTTAACAAGAATACAAATAATGTCTCCATAGTTCTCAGAAACATATGGTTCTCTTTATGGAATACATGCTATAAATTATTTATGATGCCTTAAAACACCTTTGTAAAAAAAAAAGTCTCCAAAGGCTTCTATGTTAATATTACTATGCCCATTTGGTGCTAGAACAGAACTGTAGCGTTCTTATTTTTAAGGGTATCTTTATTTTTATTTGCTCTGAAAACGTTAGTTATTTATAGTTTCCTGGAATAAAAAAAAGGGTAGTTCTGACTCACAAGAGTTCATAGCTGACCGGACAAACACTATAACATTTAAAAGGCATCAATGAAGTAGGGCTTTCAAAGGGGTCCACACTCCAGGCCAATAAATAACATGTTATCGTTCTGTTACAACACTACAAGAAAAAATGTCTTGTTTTAGACTTTTTATTGTGGGGCTATGTGGTCTTAAAAGAGAAATGTGTGGGTTGCCCCGGTTATCACCAAAAGACTTTGTGAATTTGGAGAATCCCATTGTTGGCCTTTAGAGGTATTGTTTTCTTTCTCTGTAAGAGGCTCTTGTCTCTGTCAAGGTGATAAAATTTAGAAAAAAAATATTTTAAGTGTTGTGGAAAGTCTGTTCTGTGATCATCTTCTCACAGCTGCCTCTTACAGTGAAGGTTCCTGGACATCTCCTGAGATTCACTGGCAATGCTTTGTATTAAAATGTTGGCTGCTGTGGTCCAAATATCTTTATTTTTGGTCTGTTGGACTTCAGCATATACTGATTTTGGAGATGGTAAGTAAAACAGGATTCCATTTTTTAAATACTTTTATTTAGTTTTATTATCTTTTATTTATATATTCAAGGGGTATGAGAAGACGAGAATTGACAAACTAAGACAAACCGATGCATCAGGTGGAGAGAGCCCTGCTCGCAAGCTTACAATCTTGAGAGAATGGGGTGATAAACATAAGGCTCAGAGAAAGGGTGAGAGGTAGTGTGGTGGTCGTATCAATGACAAGGAAGTTCTAGCGGCTAAGATGGTGCGGCTTCTCTGAAGAAATGAGTTTTGAGATGTTTATTGAATGTTGGGAGGGAGGGTGAATGCTGAAGGTTCGGTGGAAGTAGATTCCAGAGATATAGGGCAGCCCGAGTGAAATCTTGTAGATGGGAAAAGGAAGAGGTGATAAGTGAGGAAGAGAGCCTTAGCTCATGGGAAGAATGTAAGTATCAAATACTTGATACTTATACATTTACAAGCAACAGTCTGAGCCTTTGGGTCCATGGCTTAAAGATTAGAAGACATTTTCTGGGACCAGAGTTATCTTAACATCCTACATTGGATCTATATTATTTCAATTGTTTCTTTTGGAATGTATTTCAAATACTCATTTCCTTGCAACATGTTTTAGTCTTTTTCATATATCACCAGGAATATAATCTACTTTTATGGTGAAAACCAAAATGATTTGATTTTATAGCAGCTCATGGAAACAGTGATCATCTAAGTGTTGTTAAACTTAAAGGTCCATTAGGATTATGGAAAATTTAGTTCAATATCAGCTGCATAGTTAAGTATACTTGCCACAGTAATTGGTAATTTGCTAATTGCCACAGTAATTTGGTAATTAGCCATTACCAATTGATTTTATCACAGATGATACTTTCTGAAGTTCTAAAAGTCCATCAGGACTTATGTGACCAGAGTCTTAAGAATCGTCCAACCTTAATTTGAAAGAGCATCAGGTGCTATAGAAGTATCTTCAGACAAATGTGATCATATTTTTTAGAAATTATATTGTAGTATTTTTGGTATACTTTCATGTCTGCCTTTTTATGTTTACCATTAGGAGAGGTGTCTTAACTTTCTTTTCGTGTGATTTTCATGATTATTTCTCCATGTTAATGTATATCTGTCCTAATGTTAACCAAACAAAAAGCTAATTTAGGCACTATATGTAAATACATGTGTATTACAGTGCACATATCGCAAAATACAGTTCTGTACAAATAAAGCTGAGGTATGTCTGTGGTTATTGAAACCAGTTGAATCCCTATTCGGAATAAAGAGCTCTAGTTTGTCCTCAGCATCAGATCATACCCTTCATCTGACTAGTCCCAGAAGTTTGGGCTGTGCATGTAATAAATGATTCAATGTTCTCTAACCTGCTTTTTTACAGTCTATTGTCTGTGCTTCTGGAAATTACTGCTTTACCAGCAGGTGGAGGTCCACCACCTGCCAAGTAGCAATAGATCATGGAAACAGAGAAATGAATGGCTAAACTGCAGGGAGCATTCTGTCATAAGGGCCCTCGATTATCATATCTGTACAAACATGAAAGCTTGCTTGAAGAATCTTCCAATGCTACTTCCAACCTCCCACTTCCTCTTGCTTGCCATTTATGTTACCTTATTTCTAAATGGTGAAACATGAATGGTGGAGTTTGGCGTTGCTACTTTGGAGTTTCTGTATATGTTTATGGGACACAAGACAACTGGAAACGTCTTTCAAAAAGTAAATCTTATTTGTCGATGTCTAGTTGGTTGTAATTGTCCCTATTTTTCTAAAATGATATTAAATTATTTCACTTTTATGGTGTTCCCTACAAGTGCCATTCTTTATTTTCTGAAAATTGTGTGTAGTACCGGTAATTTATTTTCTATGGTTTCCTCTGCCTATAGAGATCCTGGCATGCAGTAATAATAGTAATAGTAAGCAGTAATAATAGTAGTTTGGCTTTAAACTGGACTTTAGAACAATTAGATCCAAATAAATTCACACCTTAAAAGCAACCAGCAAACAAAAGCTATTTGAGAAAGCAAACAAGCCAGGGGCATAACTAGAAACCACAGGGCCCCAGGGCTAAAATTCTTCCAAGCCCCCAAGTTTACCAAACAACATTCCACACAGTGCCACATTTGCCCTAAAATAGCTTGTGAGTACCTCCTTTGTCCCCAAAACAGCTTGTGAGTGCTACCTTTGCCCCAAAGCACCTTATCAAACAGCCTGTCTGTTTCATCTTTGCTCCAGCTTGCCAATGCCCCCAAACACCTTGTCTGTGCCATCATTGCCCCTTGCCTACGCTCCAACATACACTCTGGCACACATATGTAAATACACATACACAAATTTACACATGCTAACACATACACTTACTCATATTCACTAACACACACGTAGATATTCTAACGCACATCCCATTTTACGCCACCTTCCCATATATGCTCACAAACACTTATACATAGACCTCCATACTCACATACACTTATATATCCATGATCACATATACTTATACATAGCCATTCATGCTCGCATACATACAAACATATATTCCCCCTCGAACTCCCTTACCTCTCCTGCAACTTTCTGTCCAGCTGCTTGCACGGTTCCGTCCAGCTGCTTGCACACTCTGTTTCAATGCTGGGTCACATGACGCTACATAACGTGACCCCGCTGAGTTCCTCTTGTAAACAATTTTGAAGTGGCAGGAGGAGACAGGAACAAGTGGTTGCAGGAGTAGCCCGGGCCACCTAGAGAGACGGGCCTCATCGCAATAGCAACCGCTGCCAGCGCTTTGGCTACAAAACTGAGAAACATCACAAAAAACAAATGCTGAAATCACTTAAAACGTGCCTTAACCATACTCCATCAATTCTCAGAACGTTACACTACACTATATGACTTGGAAAACAATGACTGAAGCGTTTCCGAAATCCTGTAAGCTCCTGCAACTTACCTTAGCTAACCAAGAATCCCTAAGCCCACACATAACAGAGGAGGAAATAGATATTGTTCTAACACAACTGAAAAAATCCAAAGCACTGGGCCTCGATGACTTCACCGCTACTTAAACCATATTTACAAATGCTTCTCAACTCCTTTCTGAAGGGCTCCCCAGCACCTGCAGAGATGCTTTAAACCAACATAGTAGTCATCCCCAAAGATAATATGGACCCCAAATTAAGAAAGCGCATAAGTAATGTGACAAATGTGTTTTGGGATGTGAGATTGCTGGGTTATTTGGCTGAGCCGACACATTGGGCTGAAAGTTGCAGTCATGTCCATGAAAGTAAACACATTTTATGATATGAAATGTTCCTTGACATTTATTTACAAATCAAGTAAAAGGTGAATTTATAAAATGCATTCATAATCTTGCAGAAATCAACGAGACAGTCATCTGCACCAAGGACTTAATAGAAGTGGAAATCCCTAGTGTATTTTTCCTGACAAAGATCCCTCCAATATTAGTAAGTGCATCACTTGAACTTTTAGCAATGACATGTGATATTTATAATATCACATGTCATTGCTAATGGTACATATTATATATATGTGTGACAGAATGTTGAGCATTTAATTAAATACATTTTAATGCATTTTTTATAACAATATCTTTGACTACTTAAAATAAACTGTTTTTATGTACAATAGGATGGCGGAAAAGTACCTAATCCTATTTTATAATCACTTACTGGACGATAGCGTTATGCAGGACCCAAACTTTACTTAATTCCTTGTATGTACTACTTACACCGGAAGCATATTCTGGGTATCTAATAAGTAGTATCCTGCAAAGTAGAATTAATTTATCATCATCTTGGTTTCTTCTTGATGGGTCTGGGGTGGGTTTTAGTGTCTTCCAATGACCTAGAAGAAACCTGCTTGAAGGGTTATGGGAACCCAATAATTCTTCTAAGGGCTTTGAAAAATCTATCATGTAAACCATTTTCTAGACTTTTACTGTGTATTCCCCTATAGATCAGGAATTCATAGTTTATTTTATGAGAGAACTTCTATTACCTGGCAGTTCTTGGCTCTCAAGAACCCTATTACACCAAATTCCATTTCTATGTTTTATTACAAACATAGTACAGTTTTCATCAAGTTTCTTGGTGGATCAGCGTGCATGATAACATTTATTATTTTTCCAGATCACTGATTTGCACCTTAATGATCCAGAATGTCGCGGCAGAGAAATAGAAGACTACTACGTATTCAGTATTCAGACTAATTTCACAGAATGTGGAACTATAACGGTAAGTTATAACACATTTTTTCCCAAATATGCTAGCATGTTTGTATCATAAATAATCATACAATGCATTCAAAATAGATATGAAAACCAGAGCATATGGATCTCTAAATTCAACTTAAGAATTCTAGATGAATGCAAAGATCATAAGAGATATGCAGTCTAGGTATAACCAACATCAGAGCTTGGCCATCAAACATCAGTTATACAGATGTTCTGTTGGATAAATGGCAGCCATGATGGAACTGATTATATTAATTTAGCTTTTGAAATGGTTTTCTTCAATTGGGAAGGGAGCCAATTTTGTTTTTTTGGGGCTCGCTACAATTATTTTAGAAAAAATCCATAAACGAAAATATGTCCCCAATTTTTAAAGGTTTACACAAACATCCCAAGGGAAGGCATCACTACTCCCTCCTGGCCCACTCACCTTTTCAACATCCTCACTTACTCACATCTACATCTGCCACACCACCACTCCATCTCCAAAGGCCATATTTCATGCATTTTGTCTTGAAATGTCATTGCGAACCTGATTTTACCATTTGATTGGGGTATGTACTATTTATGAATTGCCATTCATTTAAATAGAGAGCAACAGAGACTTATGAGATAAAAACTTGCGCAAAGGACCGGAAGGTGAGCGCTCACCATTTACCATCAAAAATCCAATGATTTAAAAATATTGCTGTTGTTTTTCAGGCCTCAGATGATTCTCACATTGTGTTCTTCAACACCATACACAGCAATTCATCAGATGTGGTCACCAGGTCATATATCAACATCACTTTCGCCTGTCGGTATCCAATTAATTACATGGTGCGGCAACCAAATGGGGAAAGCAGAATCAGTGTTGATATCCGGTAGGTAAATACCTAGTATGTAGTGTACATATATTTTTCTATGTAATATAACTAAACATATACAGTATATTTATAGGCCATTTGGGCAGTCTTGACACAAGTGGAATATTGCCATCCTCCTGTGTCTTTCCACTGTTAACACCCTTCTCTATCCTACAGCCTATCCCTCTCCCTCCAGCTACTCCGTCCAAGAGCTTGCCACCTACTTCAAACAAGTTTGACACTGAAGTTTCTCTCGTCCTTCCACCTCACCACCTGTCCCATTGACCCCACATTCACATCTCCTTCCATCCGTTTCCAGTGCCCTTACCCCAACCCTAACCAATATCTTTAATCTCTATTTTTTCTCTGTGTATTCCCATCCTCATTCAAACATGCCATCATCTCACCTATCCTAAAGAAACCTCGATCCCTCAATCTCATCAAACTAGCGTCGTTTCCCTTCTCCCGTTAGCATCCAAACTGCAGGAATGACTTCTAATCTTTCTTCCTAACACCCTCATCCGTCATCATAATCAAGCCACCTGAACGATCAACAACTTCAACAGATCAACAATCCAGACCAGATCAACTCATCCCCATCCAAGCCGTCCTCTCCTATTGTCCCACTTCCCCCTCAACCACCAACTTGATTTGACGCTCGCAAGAGCAGCGCCCTCTTCTCCTTTTGTATTATTTTGTTATTGTGTGTGACTTTAAATTATTCCACTGATTGTAACAACGCTACTGAATCTGCTGGCGCTATATAAATAAATGTAATGTTATGTGAATTGGATTTTTTACAGGACAATAACACTGAGTACCGAAGACGGGAACTTCTCCGTGTCCATGATGTTATACAAAGACAAGGGTTTTCAAGATATGTGGACCACGGTACCATCACTTAAACTTGAAGACAACATATTTGTCAGAGTTCACATGGTAATGCATTTTACTTAGATGCCTTTAAATATATATACACTAAACACTGTATTGTGCATATTTACAACTCTTATTTATATCTACTTTCTGGTTTCCTATAAATCTATGAATGTAAAGCTGTTTGTGCTCTGTACATGAATCATTTTGGCACCACCTGCTGCAAGTTTTCTCACCTGTTACCTCATTTCACACCTGTCTCAACTGAAAGTAGGTCTTGGCTGGTATCCTTCGAGTTGTTTTCCAAATATCTTTATGCCTAAATTATCTCTCAGTGTTAACCTTTGCTGCCATCAGCACCTACCTAAATGTGTCTACTTACCCCTGATATATATTAAGAAAAATAAATCTCTGAATGAAATCTTAAACCTTAAGTTACTGGTAATAGTAACATATATTCTATGTGATATAATATATATATATATATATATATATATATATATATATATATATATATATATTCTACGGTCTGTTGCTGCCCCCTGCTTGCTGTAAACCAGTATTTATTTTATCATGTTTCAAAGTAAAACAAAAAAAGATATAATAACAGAAAAAAGTATCCTATCGAGAATAAATGCATTAAACCTCAATATCTGGTTGTATTTCATTTTAAGATTATGCATACTAATATGCTAGATAGAATTAATGCCACTATGTTAAACAAATAACCTCCGTTCTTGTTAGATTCCAGGTCATTTGATCATACGTTTGGAGAAATGCTGGGCTACTCCTACAAACGACCCTTCTCATCCTGTGCAATATACCTTTATACAAGACAGGTAAAAGCAGGACTAATAATCATGTGATGCTTAACAAAATATATGCTTTGGGTTTATAAAACAAGATAATAATTTTTATGGCAACGAGATCCAAAAACACAAAAACATGTCTTATGGGCAAATGCGCTGATAATAAGTATACCTGGGAGGGTGTTGGGACTATGCAGAGCTGGCATGTAAAGACTCCCCTATACATCTTGTAATGCTTTTGTGACTAGTCATTTTGTTTAGTGGTCTTATCGATAAGCTTTATGGGAAATCTAGACAAAGTAATCTAGAATAATACTACATAGAACATAGAATTTGACAGCAGATAAGGACCACTCGGCACATCAAGATTGCCTGAATGATCTGCCATATACCCATCCCATTCATGTTTGATTCCCTCTACCTCTACCACTTCTAATGGGAGGCTGATCCACTTATCTACTGTGTAGTCAGTAAAGTAAAGCTTATTTACATTACACAAAAGCATCTGACCCTCTTTTTTTTAGATTATAACCGCGTTCTAATATTTCGAATCCTTTGAAATAAACTTCCCTCCTATACTTTGCAAAAATCACGTTATGTATTTAGATATTTCATCTCCCTTCTCTCTTATCTCCTCTGTATAAAAAAAAGTATTGTAAAGCAAACCAATGTACATTTTGGTAAACACATATAATGGATGTTAACTAAAGTAATTTTATTTGGATAAGGGCTGCCATGTGCTAGATTTCAAACATGGTTATTTTATATTATTTTACCAACAAATCTGTAACAATAAATCTTTTCGTTATACTAGCTGCTCCCATGTATTCTTGGATGAAACCCTGTCTATTATAATGAATGGCGTTAGTGCAGAAGCAATGTTTAGGATCCAGATGTTCAAGTTTGTGGGACTCGCTTACAACAATGTATTTCTGCACTGCACAGTCCAGATTTGCCATAACACCGAAAATATCTGTAAGCCAGTAAGTATTACTATTTGAAGTGTAAAGCAGCAGCTAGTCCCAAACCTCAATTCTGTGTTCAAAGCTGTATAGGACTGACTTTATACAGGAGAGGAACTTTATTCACACCATCACAGGACCAGTCTAGAAACACAGAATCCGATGGCAGATAAGAACCATTCGGCCCGTCTAGTCTGCCTATTTTTCGTGATGTAGAGACTCAACCCTTAACCAGTCCTTGGTCTTGTCTTAGATTCAGGATAAAAGAAAAAAAAAACAACAAAGTTCCAACAAAGTGAATTCCTCTACAATATAGGACAAAAGCAACAACCAAAAAATCCTCTATAGAGCAGTGGTCACTGACGTGTTTCGTCCATGTTGGTGACCATAGTCATGTTCTATTGGTGATTTTTTGTTTTTGTTTTTTGTTTGTGGAGGAATTCATTTTCAACTTTTAACTTCACTTTGTTGGGACTTTCAATTTGAATCTAGAAATAAAGATGAAGATTTCCTACCATGCGTGACCCCCCCTCACTGCCTTTATCTGTCATACGGTTATGTGCGTGTTTGGGATTGTTTGTTGTTTTTATCTTTTTTTCTTGATTTGAATAAAGGCTTAAGACACCGTACCCAGGAGGTAACGACTACTTTAGTGGAGCTGCTACACTCTATTGAATTTAGATTCAGGATGGCATTATGCCCACCCCATGTTTAAATTCCCTTACTGTATTAAGATCTACCACTTCTCCTGGAAGGCTGGATAGGGTCTCCAGAACTGTACACAGTATTGTATTACAATATGGTACCCCTATTCACTTTATAGCAGTTGCCCTACCAGCTCGATACTGTCTAGGTCACCCATGAGACATACTTGACCCTGAGAAAGTTATCATGTTGATATTTTGCATTTTGTGTATTAAGAAGGAAACGCAGCGAAATTCACTGTGGTCCGCTGCCCCAGAGACATTTTAATGCCATCTTAATCCATATGTTGCCATGTGTCCAAGACCTATTGATAATTTTTGGAGTTTTTTTTTTTTTAATTTTGGCAACAAGGCTAGTCACTCGTCTTTATTCTAAAGAAAAGGGAAGAAATTGAAAATGAGTAAAACTCAAAGAAAACCAAATAATTTAAACTTTTGATTTGATTTTTTTTCCACCTGGTTTGATTTAAGGTTCTATATGATCCAAATACCAGAAATCTGGTAGTCACACACTACGAATGAGATGGTGGGATGGAAATGGGTGGCTTATTGTTAATAAGGGGTAGATCATAAAGCCACACCAACCTATTGGGGGTACCAAAAACCCTACACCCAGACACTAGTGACCCTAGGCTCAGCCTTGTCACTATCCAAAACCAATTCCCACTTCTCTGCTAGAAAGGTTGACTGACTTCTTGTTGTTGTTTTTTTTCCAACCAGAATTGTACTACTCACAGGAGAACAAACAGAAACAGGAGAGATTTACCTGCTGCTCATACAGTGACCTATGGCCCAATCGAACTAAAGGTATCAGACGATAGAGGTCCTGAAAAAGGTATGTTTTATTCTCAAAATATCTACTTTTAAATAAATGATATAGTTAGCAAAATGTTCACTAAGCCTTACAAAAAATGAGGCCTTAAAAAGTATTACATGTCTTTGGAATTATTGGAGTGCAAGTTCAATAACTAAAAGTAGGAATCAAGGGAGGGCTGGCACCTTCTGGCCCAAGGAGCAGTTAAAGCCAAGGGGCCCCATCAGCCCTTTGCCTTCTCTACCCCCGGTAATTAACTAGCACTTGCACACATATTTACACACACTCTCATACTAACAGTGAGTTACACACTAACACGCATACATACATATCCATGCTAACACACACTCTCTCATGCTAACATCCATGCCCTTGCACATATACATTCATGCTCAGGGGCGTAACTAGAAACCTCAGGGCCCCGGTGCGAGAATCTGTTAAGGGCCTCCCCACCCCAACCCATCTATCCCTTCCTCACGATCTACCCTCTCCCCCCCTAACCCCCTTCTCACGATCTACCCTCTCACTCCCTACCCCCTTCTCACGATCTACCTACCCCCCCTTCTCACGATCTACCCCTCTCCCCCCTACACCCACTTCTCACGATCTACCCTCTCCCTCCCTACCTTATCACGATCTACCCCTGCCTCCCTATCCCCCCCTTCTCACGATCTACCCTCTCCCACTGTTCATGCTAACATGCAAACACACATACATATTTATGCTAACACACACTCTCTCATGCTAACACACATGCCCTTGCACACATTAACCCTAACACACACACTTATGCTTTCACACTCATGCTAACACATACAAACACATAAACACTCTCTCACATACATACGTAAACACTTACTCACTGGATAAACTGTGTTTGTCTACTCCTTTTTGGTGTAATCATCACATAGAGCACTTAGCAGCCTAATTTGTCTACTATCTGGTGACTAGATAGTCTTGGATTATATAATAATCCCACCATTAAATATCAGTGTTTTCTTTGGACACTTGTAATTATTAATCAATTCTTAGCACTTTTTGTAGAAGTATCAGACTTGTTCTCTCTGGTGAACAGATGTTTGCTCTATGTTCCACTGAACCTTGCTAATCTATTTAGAGCATCATGAACCCACAAAGAACAATTTCAAATAGAATTCCAATAGCTAATTTTTGTTTTGGTAGTTTATAACAAATCTATTTGAAGTATTCTCATTTATTGACTCATATAGTACCATCATTATTCTACGACGCTGTAGACTCTGTAAACAGGACATGACATGTAGTACATTACATGACAATACTCACATTCTGAAACCAAAGTTAAGGTTCCTGCTCAAATGAACTTCCAATCTAGAAGATACGACTGCAAACTCATACTATATCTAAGCAGCAAAAGTAACTAAAATGTGTCTTGATAATAACCAGGCCCTGACAGGCCATTCGGCAAACCAGTGAAAGCTGGGTCACTAAATGAATGTATATTGTATATCCGATTCCAGCAGGCGGCCAGATGTATGTAAAGTATTGGCTGCTAGCCTTAAAGATCTAGGTCTGATTAAAACCCCTGACGGGCCATGTTAATTGCCCCTTCTTTTTTCTTTCTAGGTAAAATGAAATTTGTTTCGGTGGAGACATTAATCATCACCAGCGTCCTGGCTGTGGTATTCTTGATCATTGGAGTATTTGGGAAACTCTTGCTAAATTCTCGAAGATCATATCCAGCCATGCAACCACAGTTAACACTCGCCAACATCCACTCTGAAGTGGCGTCGTGATGAAACAATTCACTATTAAAATTCGATATATTTCTAACAAGGCTTCTTATTCACGTCGTTAAAGGGAAACTTTACTTAAAATGCAAGTTTAATGTCTACAAATTGTTAATTACAATAATCTCAGATCTATACTTATACTTATAAATATGCCAAAGTTGGAAGTTTAATATATTCAGCATTTGCTCAAATATAAAATGACCCCGATTCTTAAGAAATCCACCAAATATGAATCATAATAAAAGAAAAAGTACTTAATAGACAATGTTTAGAAATAAACTAAAATCATTAATAATTAAATGTATCTGGGCTATCAAAGTATCCCACATTATAATTTAGAAAAAGAAACAGCAATTTGATATTCTAACAGTTTAACTTGTCAAGGCGTGTAATATTTTAACACAAATATTATTATTATGATTCTGGTAAATATCTGTAAAATATGCATTTTACTGTTTAAAGTTTCTGAAGTATATATTGGAATATCAGCAGTGATTATTCACAGCTTGACTTGTAAATTGTATGTTACTTGTTTTATTTTATATTAATCCTGTTTCATGATACAAATTCAGATTTTTATGTTGCAAATAAACAAAACTGGAAAAAATTATTTAACTGGTTTAATTTACATGGGTTTCTGGTTTATTTCCAAATTTTGGGCTTGTAGGTAATTCCTTAAGACAAAGTAAACACCGGGGCGGGTTGAAATTTGCTATTTGTATTAATAAGCCTATAAATTCCACTATTTAACGACTATTTACTATTTATTGAAAATATTTACAAAGACAATGTACTTAGTAAGTGTTCATGAGTCATTTACCCCGCCATTTTTCACACAAAGCAGATAACTAATACAAAAAACACAGTGATGAATTTGATGTTTATTTCTGGATACATTTCTGTTGCCGTTAAGTACTTTTCGGCAAATCCATTAGTGGGCGATTCCTAGGAAATTATTTTTTAAAGTAAAACACATTCACACAATGGTTACTTTGCGGCGGAGGGCTTTGCCCATTCCTGGAGTGCAGTACCAAGGCCAACCTGCCCATACCTGGTGCCATATTTGTGGGGCTCTAGGTTTGTGGGGGCTCTAAGCAAAATATTGAGATGTAAAAATTAAATTGAGGGATGAATTTCTTTAACATAGGACTCTCTGTGTTTGCTAGGGTCCCAGTCTCCTTAAATCCCCCCATCATGCTAGGCTGGGTCCTTATTACATACCTGGGGCTCGTATATTAATCAGGGGCCTTTATATACTGAGGTGCCTCCAACTACCCTTGCTGGAGCATTGTTGTCCTAACGCTCTCGATTCTGAGATTATTTTATCTGGATTGTGACCCTTGATTTTGGGTTTTGGCTTTGGCATTCTATGCTTCCCTTGTTGTACCTTGTTTCAGCCTGTCTCAATATCTTTCTTGGACAATGACCATGTTCCTGTTTGATCCCTCGTTACCTCATTTGGATCTGTGATATTCAAAATAATAGCATTTATAAGGAAGAGATCAGATGAGTAAATAAATGTTGTAGGCAAATAAGCTAAGAATTGTTTTACCTGGGAAAGCATTAGGATAAGAACTCCCACATATTAATCTAGGATATTTGTTATGATATAAGCTCATTTGAGCAGGGCCGTTCTTAACTCTTATTTCCGTAAGTCAAATTACCATGTTTTGTGCTAATCGTTATTTCCTGTTTACCAATTGTACAGCCCTGCGGAAAATGATGGCGCTATGTAAAACAATAAATAATAATAGAGTATTCTTGTAATATAAGTCTTTGTAAAACTATGTATTATTATAGACTGCTGGGATCAAATCTAAGACTCAAAACTGGTGCTTTTGCTGCCTGTAATATAATGGTTCATATTCCTGCTTGAATGCCAATTACTTGGGAATAATGGAAACAACCAACATGATTAATGAATAACCTTGGCAAATGTGAACATGTGTCCTGCCGAGTCTAAACATTACAAAATCAAAATACACTACCAGGCCAAAAGTATGTGGCGAACATTTTACCTTGGTATTGGGAATGGCGATTTTAGGCTTGTGTGAGGCTACTTGGCATTGGGAACACACAAAGCAATCTCATTCTGTGTTCTTGTGTTTCTATGCTCTTCACAGCTGAGCTATTGCTGCTTCTCGACTTTTCCATTTCACAATAACAACCCCTAAAACACCAGGGGAGACATGTAATGAGCGGATGGCATCCTATGACAACGTCATGGTAAATGTCATATTAAGTCCCATTCTAGTGGCAATGTTCATCTATGGAGATTTTCATGGATGTGTGGCTGACTTTGTATATTTATTAGATATCCGGCTAACAGGGTGTAAGTTACACTAATGCTGGTAATTATGCTTTAGTGGTACCGCCCGATTGGTCAGCAGGACCGCCCAATGAGGTCAGCGGGCAGTCCTGGCCACGTCCAGCAAGGGTGGGCTGCTCAGATTAAGTAATGAAAGAAAGCCTCTGGGACATCTACTGCCCCCTTTTTTATTTTTTGTCAAGTCTCCGTTTATTAAAAGGACAGGTATACAACAATGTGTTACATCCGAGAACATACCAAAAGGCACATGTATAGTTCAGAGGCACAATGCACTTCAAAATAAAGCACAATAGATCAGTGGTCATAGGCAAACGACACATTGACGCACAGGTCAATAACCATGTATAACAGAGATCATCATGTCACGGATCAATAGGAAAAAGTACACAGAAGTACAGAGTGCGGAGCAGAGGTGCTCAACAACCAGAGTACACAATAGGAGAGCGGTGGCCAACAAAGACCTCCGCAACACACTGCGTACGGCCAAAAGGTACGTATGTAGGCACACGGAGATGACAGTACGCGAAAAGAGCAAACAGAAACAAATAAAACAGAATCATGAACACAACATAAAAGTCAGATGGCGCGCGTCACTACTACCACATAACACCCAAGTGCTGGAGCAGCAATCAAGGGGCACAGAGAGAGGGAGACACCCGGAGCAGGGGAGGGGAGCAAACCCGCACGACCGAGAGGGCACATCAGGCGGACTGTAAAAGAGCAGGGAAGCGCGGGGAAGAAGTGAGCTCCTTCCACCAGAACCAACGCCTGATGTACAAATATTCCTTGCCCCAGGAGGCCCACACCAACTCCTCCATGTGGGCAATAAAGTTCATCCTGCTGACCCAGGCCTGGATCGGCGGAGTGTCACGGCTCCTCCAATAACGGGGGATGACAGCTTTGGCCGGACTTAATATATGGTACGTCACTGAGTGTCTATAAACAGCGACCGGGAGCACCATATGGTGCAAGATAGCCGCCTCCGGGGTCAGCACATAGTTAGGGTCAGCAACTTCCCGAATCATCCCCTCCACAAGCTTCCAGAAGGGGACAACCAAGGGACAAGTCCACCAGATGTGTAAAATGGTGCCAGGGCCAGTCTCGCACCTCCAGCAACGATCCGGGACATCCGGGAGGAACTGATGCAGAGCATGGGGGGTACGATACCACCTAATCAATAGCTTGTAGGAGGTTTCCTGGATTCTACTGGAAATAGCGCCCTTATGAACCAACTGAATAATCTTACCCCACACCTCATCCCCGGAGAGTGCCGGGAAATCCTGTTCCCAAAGGGCCAGGAAATACGGCTTAGAGGAGCACTCGAGAGCAAGGAGAATGGAGTACAACGTGGAAACCAGGTGGGGCGGCTCAGATTTAGAGGTGCACAAACTTTCAAATTCCGTCAGAGGTCTGCGGTAACCCGCCAGGCATGGTAAAGAAGCAATAAAGTGGCGCATTTGGGCATAAAAAAAAAGTGTCTTGCGGGCGCGGCCGAGACGCCCCCAACAGAGTCTGCAACGGTTTAACTGAGTCAATGTCACAAATATGATAGAAACGCAAAATACCGGAAACGAAAGGAGAAAACGGTCTAGCCCTGCCTGTTCTGTAACCAGGGGCAAAAGCAGGGTTGTCAGAGATAGGGAGGAGAGGGCTAGTGGAGGACGTCAAAACACCCTTGGACATGTATTTCCGGAGGACACGCATAGTCGGGGAAATGGTGCAATGTTTAAGGCGCGCGGGGGTCGGTCGGGGGTGGGTAACCACGGATACTGCTTAGAGCCCTAATAGTCCACTCAACCACTCGACGCAAATGAGCCGCATGATAATACAGCTCTAAGTGTGGGACACCCAGGCCTCCCAGGAGTTTAGGACGAACCAGATGAGAAAAAGCGAGGCGATGGTGTCCGGACGACCAAATGTACTTCAAAAAGGCTCGGTGGCATTGCTTAAAGTAATTCCTGAGAATAAAAATCGGTAGGGCATGAAAGAGGTACAGGAACCGTGGCAAGATGTTCATCTTAACAACGGCAACCCTCCCGAACCACGAAACATGCGGTCCTGAGCGACCCTGAGAGACCTGAGAGACCCGCTGCAGGATGGGGACAAAATTCAAGGAAAATAGCAGGGAGAGATCCGCAAGGAACTGGAGGCCCAAGAATCGAAGGGACGAGCCGCACCACTTAATAGGAAACCGAGAGCCTAACTCCCGCTTAGTAGAGTCCGCCAGGTGGACCCCCAATATCTCCAACTTACCCAAGTTAATCTTGTAATTAGAAAAGGCTTGATACGTCTCCAGTTCCTGGAGGAAATGGGGTAGGGACGTAAGGGGAGCAGACAGGATCCCCAACATATCATCCGCGAATAAGGCCAGCTTATGCTCCACCCCCGAGACCAACATTCCAGAGATACCAGAGTTGGCTCTAATGGCATTGGCCAGAGGTTCCATGCTAAGCGCGAAAAGGAGGGTGGACAATGGGCATCCCTGACGAGTACCATTGGCCAGGAGAAACGGGTCAGAAAGGAAGCCATTAACCTTGATTCTGGCAGAAGGGTTAAAATAGAGTACCGAGACCCAGTTACAAAAAGTCGCACCCAGGCCCAAGCTTACTGCCCCTTCTTTACTTTCCCGATTAGCTGATAATTTCGGGTATGAGTGTATTACAGTGTTCTTTAACCCTTAATAATACATTTTCGATACAAAATACATTATTCGCTCTTAAAAGCCACAATTTTAATAGATAACTATCAAGAAGTCACAAAGGGGTTTATTCACTAAAGCGAGAGTTGTCAGGAGAGTGTTTTCAGCAAAAGGCTGAGCTGACCCTGTATAATGTACAGTGGCGTCGCTACAGGGGGGCAAGGGGGGGCCA